>CAJPDP010074731.1:0-12981 GCA_905336975.1 Bombina variegata variegata
GCAGGTGTTAGGTTTTTTTTTCAGCCAGCTCAGCCCCATTGTTTCCTATGGGGATATCGTGCACGAGCACGTTTTTCCAGCTTACCGCTACCGTAAGCAACGCTGGTATTGAGGGTTGAAGTGGAGCTAAATTATGCTCAATGCTCCCTTTTCTGAGGCTAACGCAGCCATTCAGACAACTCTAAATACCAGCGTTGTCTTACGGGTGCGCTGGAAAAAAAAGGCTTGTTAGCACCGCAGGTCTTTACCGACAAAACTCTAAATCTAGGCGTAAGTTAGTGACTACAATGTTTGTGACTATATAAGACTATACTATGATTCCAACATAAAAAACTTTACTTTCACTTTAAGGAATCTAATGCTGTGATTAGGTTTCGAAAAATAAAGTGGATGCTATAATATTAGGATTAATCTTATTATTAATCTCTTATTTATTTTCAACCACTCACAATTTTGCTATTCATGTAAAAAATGATAACATTTCTATTTTATGTTTATTTTAGTAAAAATGCTAATGTCTGTTTTCAGCCGACTGGTGGTGAGGGCCACGCAAAAACCCTTGTAGGGCCGCATATGTACTATTAGGTGATTATGCCTCACTCCATATATGGTGAGTCAAGACCTCAATATATAGTTAAAATGTCTTGTGTTCTAAAAATGTTTATTTATAAGTAGTTTTGTTTATATAAAATGTATTTACCTTTTTGCTGAGCTACTTTCCACTTCTGTGCTAAAGTAATTTCTAGATTTTAGATTTTCAATCTATTCAAACATCCTATTTTTTTTCTGTGAGTTATTCACATAAATAAATGCCCTTTTTTTCAGGAGACCATGCACTTTCACTAAATAATTTTACTTTACAGAAATAGCCTAAAATGGCAAAACCCCCCCAGAATTTAAGTGTAAAAAGCAGGAATATCGTCTGTCATTCATTTCTCAAATTTATAATCACTTTATATTTCAAAGAATAAGTGTTGTCTAACCAGTAAAAAAAAAAAATCTAAATTATTTACCTACAAAACATTCCATAGAATAGAAAAAATGATTAGATTAGGTAAAGGAAAATAAAATACACCAATGTCAGATATATTTCAAAAATACTCAAAAATAATTATTTCACAAAATGGGGACAATTTTTTGGTATCTATAATTTGGGTGTCATCAGCATAAAGATTATACTGAAACCTACAAGACTTGATAACGGAGCCTAGAGATGATGAGTAGAATGAAAAAAGAAGAGAACACAGAACTGATCCCTGAGGTACCCCAACAGAGAGGGTTAGAGGAAGAGCCAGAGAAGGATAAACTCATGGTATGGTTAGAAAGAGAGCCACAGTAGAGCTGTGTCGCAAATACACAAGGATTGAAGGGTCTGGAGCAGCAGTGGATGGTCAACATTGTCAAAGTCTGCAGAGAGGTCTAAAAGGATTAGCATGGAGTAGTGACCTTTAGACTTGACAGTTAACAGGTCATTTGTCACCTTTTGGTAGATTGCTGGGGAAGAAAGCCAGATTGCAAATGGTCGAGAAGATAGTTAGAAAAGGGAAAGTATAATAGGCGTTTATAAACAATTCGCTCAAGAAGTTTAGTGGTGAGGGGAAGAAGGGAGATTGGGTGATACTTGCAAGGGGATGCCGGATGGAGTGACTTTTTTTTAAGAATAGGTGTAATTAGAGCATGTTTAAGGGAAGATAGAAATGCACCAGATTTAAGGGGGATGTTGGATATGTGTGTGAGGAGTAGCGTGAAGGGAAGGTAGCAGTTGTGAGGGAAAAGAATCAAGGGGACAGGTAGTAAGAAGAGAAGATGTAAGAAACCTCCTCCTCTGTAACAGGAGTGAATGTGCTGAGTTTTTGGGTTGGCTGAGTTTGAAAGTTTGCAGAGATTTGTAAGGAGCGTTGTTGTGGTAGGATGTTATTTCATGTTGGATGGAGTCAAGTTTAGTTTTTAAATATATTGAAAAGTTATGTGCTATGGTAGTATTGGTGATGAAAGGAGAGGGAGGGCACAGGTGGGTATTAAAAGTTAAGAAAAGATGCTTTGGATTGTAGGACATAGATAAAATTATAGTTGCAAAGTAGTTTTGCTTAGCGAGGTTGAGGGCAGAGGAGTAGGAATGCAGCATACATTTGTAATGCAAGAAGAAGGCAGAGGAGGAGATTTCCTCCAGTGTAGTTCTGCAGTGCGGGTGCATTCTTGCAAGTAGCGTGTCAGGTGTGTGTGCCATGGTTGTCAGTGCTTCTGTCAGGTGCGAGCTATAGAAGGGTGGACTATTTTGTCAAGGGCAGAGGCCAGAATGAAATTATACAGAGAGAAAGATTCCTCATGACAGAAAAGGGAGGAGATTGCAGGAAGACAGGGGTTTAGAATGTGAGAGAGTAGTTCTGTGTTTTTGGTGTGTACATTTCTATGAAGTCTTTTTGAAGGGTTAGGTGGTGGTTGTGCAGTCGGTGTAGGGATGCTGAGTTTTAAGAGATGGTGGTCAGTGAGTGGGAACGGGTAATTAGTAAACTGGGAAACAGAACAATGGTGGCTGAAGATTAGGTCAATTGAATGGCCATCTTTGTGAGTGGGGAATTAGTCCATAGTGAGAGGTCAAATGATGAAGTGAGCTCCATGAGCTTTGATCCCACAAATGTTTTTATTAATCAAAGAAATTTGAAAAATAACTTAAACAAAATGATCCCAGCAGTTGCTGCAAAACTATTATTTTGATTATCATATAACACAAATAACATGTGGGATGAATATTATTCAAATTATGGATCTCTTAACATAATATAACAGTTGGAATGCTCTCATGATCTTTTATGTATTGTAGAGTCCACCCCACCCCAATGGTTATTACCTATATCCTTAAGATTGTCTTTTCCCACAGTGAAAATCTGAGAGCCACTTTGTATTTTTAAAGCTCAAATGAAAGTGTTAACCTTCCTCTTTCAAATAGGGACCTCTGTAAGATAACTTCATTATGCACCTACCAGTGAGAGGTGCATGTGATCTTTGTCTGTTGGAAATAGGGTAAACTATGCCCCTCAGTGCATTTTATGGTGTGAGATAAATAATCTCAAAGAGCTGTTTTTCCTAATTGTGTACTAGGCTTTTGCAGGGAATTGAAAAAGGGAATTGCCCATTTTCAATAGAAGTACTGCAAGCTCTCCAAGGTTATGTTTTTGTTGAGACAGGTGCACACAGCCCCTTATTTGAAGAGTAGATTTCTCTCTTTTTAATGACTGTATTCTCTCTAAATGCTGTGGGACTTTGTTAGAGCCCAATAAGAGCATCGGTTATGAACATCAAAATCAAAAGTGGCTTTGCATGTGCTCAATCACCTGGCAATATATTGTTAGTCACTGGTTGGTCTCTCCTCATTGTGTTCCTATAATACAAGAAGGGCAAAAGTATGAGGGGATGAATTCTATGCAGAGGATGGAGGGAAGACAAAAACCCTGCCTCATTTGTCATATTCAATTAATTAAATAATTTGTTCATGGATAAAGATTATTCACAGTAGAACCACTGACATTGATCCCATCACTTCAGCACACTACAATAGAAGAAGCCCACCTCAACCATTGATATTGAAAATAAAATGTATTTGATTATGGTACACAATGGCTTAAAGTATTGACATTAAATTATATAACCCCCCGATCCATTAAGAAAATACAATACAGGGACATGGAAGTCAAAATTAATCTTTCATGAATCAAATGTAATTTTTTTTTAAATTAAATTCACTTTTATTGTCAAATGTGCTTATTTCTTTTTGTATCCTCTGTTGAAACCTAACTTTCCATGAGAGAATACCTATAATATTGTTGTTTAAAGTTAGTAAATCACTGCTGATAAAACTACTGGAACAATGCAGCAAGTCCAACAAAGGATACATTTCCTAGAAAAGCACAGAGAACATTCAATATCACTTTGCACAAGTCCCTCTGAGACCGCCACAAGTCTCAATCTGCAGAATTTCCCTTCACCCCACCCATAGACTGCTAGACATGGCCACAAACTGCCAAACACACCCATTGATCATCCAGACATACCCATGATTCCACCCACTATGAACACACAACCCCCATCACAAAACAGTGACTGTTCCCTTAACCTAACACCTAGCCACTGATGTTGGACTTGGGAGTCTATTCTAAACAAAAAAAGAGCACCCAATAAATGAAGTGGTATAACAAAATTACTCAAATATACAAAAAATTTTCAAAACAAATTTAGTCTAAATTCCCCCAAAATTATATAGTATCTTATCTACAAAGTTTTCTTAAAATATGTACTCTCACCAATGAGTGGTCTGTTCTGCCACTTCACATCGGTAAGGTATGAGTGACACTAGCTAAAGATGTGAAATTAACAGAAGCACAGTTACAAGATTTAAGTGTAGTAAATCAATCAAAGTCTAATTATTAAAAAGATGTTGGGAGGAATGCAAGATTTGTCAGCTTTTATACACCTCATATATAGGCAAATGTTTCAGTGGCTGTTAAAGCAATCAATTTCTCTACTAGAAGACATTATTCTCCTCTACAAAAAGAGAAGGAACAAACAACAGCTTAGTAGCTTGTTCTATGGCGAGTTACCACCTAGGAGCAGCATCTTTTAGCCCAATTGTGCTTTTCACAGACGAGAATTTTCCTGAAATAAATAAGTCTGATCCCGCCAAGTAAGGTCAGTCAAGCCCTGAAATACCAGGCAATCCTCCTCTGAACAAAGAACATGGCAACCCCTAGACAATTGTTTCTTCCTCCTGTGGGCCTCTTCAGTGAGGTGCAGCCATATATCTCTAAGCAGATTGTGCAAGGAGTCCAAGTCTGGTTTCCTTCATCAACCTTAGGGAGACTTCCTAAGGGTCATATTACAAATACAAACAAAAAGAGAAGCGCTCTACCAGGAACGAACAACAGCTCAGTAGCTTGTTCTTTTGCGAGTTACCACCAATAAGGGTGATAGTTTCCCCCATCACCTTCAGTGAGACTTCCCCAGGGTCATATTGCAAATACAGGTACTGGCTATGCTATTGGCTACAGGATAGGCCCAAACCACTAAATATTGCACAAAAGCAGAGTTAGATTAGCTGTGACATCAATCACTTGATCTTCAATCCTTTGATCTTCGATCATTCTCCAATAGACTATATTCACACTTTTTTTCCTAAGAAAAGTAGTTTTTAAAAATAAAGAAATTAAATAAACAAGTGATGTTAATTGACTTGTTTATTAATTTGTTGTTCCATACATTTCTTGTTTCATTATTTAGTTTGCAGATTTTCTTTTTGCAAAGTGAACGGTATTTTTATAGGTCAGGTACATGCAGATAATAAACCATACATAAATAAATATGAGCCCTCTTATTGTGAAACTTCTAAGTGTGTTCTAATCTAATTTTAAAGAACTGATGATCCATTTTTTAGTTATGCTGCATAATTATTTATGCTAATTAGCATAGATGGAATTTTTTTCTAAGAAAGGTGGTAACCCTACTTGCACATTTAGTGATAGATAGGGCCATAAAACAAGTCTTTCTTGTCTAGGCCTGACTGCTGTCTGACATGGGTCTAGATTATAAAAAATATAAAAAATAGTTCTAATATGAAAAAGTCAAACTTCACTTAACACTAACCCCTGAAAATGTTAGTAAATAGAATATATCAGTTTTTAAAAAGAAAAAAAAGTGAGTGCTATATAAGCTAAAGACGTTATAATGGATCACAATTATTTAATATAAGTAAGTGACTAATACACATAAAAACACTCTAAAAGGACTTCCGGTGGGCAGTATCAACTAGCGGCAGCACAGCTCAGGAGCTCCACTCCCAAGACCAGCTAATTTGAGACCAAATGCACCGCTAACGCCATTCCCCACTTATTGACATTGCAGGGCAAGTTGCAGACACATTGCGCCTACTGAGGGACAAGCGTGAAGGGCACTTGACATCAGTCCTAGCCTCTGGAGGTCCTGTGAGTGCCATCTTGGATCCGTATCAGTGCTTCACGGAGCAGCCACGCAGCAACTGAATCCGGCTGTAATACGCTGAAGTTAAGACCCCTCATTACCGGGTGAGAACACGCTCACAATACAGAGTGACTGTGAAAACGGGTGAAGGATTAGGGGAGAGGAGGGGAGGAGAAGCATTTATATAAACTGCTATCTTGGGTTACTGTCTGGGTCACATGTGCAGCCCACATACACGGACTTACTTTAGCAGAGTGCCTATTGTGAATTGACGCCTCCTAACCCAAACAGGGCCATTATATTAAACTTCACCGGCTACCCTGTGGAATATCCACCTATGCTGGGAATACAAACCTAAACCTGCCACGTGACATCAGCAAGGCATCAAACATCTACATTTCCTTAAAGGCGCACAGCCTCTCTCTCAGACTCTCATCATATTAAAGGCATATGTGAGATAAGGGTGAAGAGGAGGACTGAAAAGATTGAAAGGGGGGATCTGTGGTGATGGGGAAATAACCTGATCACAGAGGGTGGGCTAAAACTTAACGCAGAGCCTTTTAGCCATTTGGCCCTGCTGCCCTCTTTAATCTCTTTCCTGAATCTTTAATGTGGTAACCTGCTGCAATACTATCAGCCGAATTAATATTTGCCTTTGAATAAATGCCTAGCATTGTCACCAGATCAGGGTCACAAGTGGCATTTCCCCCTCACTAAGCCTCTCTGGGGGGCCTGTGGCTAATAACTTAAATGGCACGACACGGCAGCTATCTTTTTACCTAATTGTCCTATTCTGACAGTCCATGAAAGTGGACAAATATTTCCAAAAGCTCTCGCCAGCTACAAGAAAAAACATGAGCTACAAGACGAAAACTTCAGAAAGAAAGCAGAGGCATACTGCCGAAGTACACACTGAAGGTCGCCAGCTGATGGAGCACTCTCCATCTCCTATGGAAGAACAATCTTCCATGTTACAGGAACTTTAATAGGTTTTTTTCTCCCTAAAATGGAGTCTTTGCAGGCGGGTGTTGACAAACTAACTAGTGAAGTCCGCCAGTTCTTTTCCCACCTCACAACAGGGGAAACCTGAATATCTGAAGTGGAAGACAGGCAAATTCACACAGACGCCTCTCTCAGGCAACTTCACAAAGAAAACCAGCACTTACAAGATCTCATCAATAATCTAGAAAATAGGAGTAGGCAAAATAATCTGCGTATAGTTTGTGTACCAGAATCAGTTAAAGGCAAGGATTTACTAGAATTCACCGCTTTAAACTTTCCTAAAATTCTGTGAATGTCTCCTGACATTTTGCCAATCGATGTAGAGAGGGCTCACCGGGAGGGCCCTGAGAGAACCCTGGAGCATACCAATGTGAAGCCCAGGCAGGTAATTTTCAAGTGTCTAAACTTCAGGAAAAAAATCTAAATATTACGGGCATATAGAACTCGGGGATCCAGATTGCTTCTCTTTCAAGACTTCTCAGCTGAGATAACAAGGCAAAGGAAGGAGTTTGCCCCACGACTCCATGAGCAAGGTCGTCAAGTAGCATTATTGTTTCCAGCCAACTTCGTCTTCAAACGCCAACAGGAACCAAGTTCTTTCATTCTCCTAAGGTCCTACAAAGTTACATGGCTATGGAGGAGCAACGAGCCCCTACTTTAGGTTCATCTAATATCCACAACAATGCACTTGGATCACAATGTAGCCTTTTAAATGGCTAAAAAAAATTTGCTGAATTTTTTTTAGTAGGTTTTTTCATGTTATGGTTGTCTAAATGGGACCGAAGGATGGAGAGTAACATCCCTAACCTGCTTTCGGAGGAAATCTATCCAAAGGGGGTGCAGACTACATCCCAGACTCATGTGAGCATACATATCAATGTTCACTTAATGGTCTATCATTGTGTTCTTGTAGTTAAAAGTTTTTGTTTATGTTCATGTTTTGTAGTGTGGGTAGATGGGGAAAAAGTACTTACGCTCCTTTGTTCATGGTGTCTGTGGCACGTCCAGCAGTATTTCACTAGTCGGTTTGGGAGCTTCTGCTGAGCTTTAAGTTTCATGTGCCGCGGGCACGAGAACAAAGTCTCTGTCATTCGTAATGTAAAATTCTATAACGTTAGTCTTGAATCCCCCACAATGTTGTTTGAAATGTTAATCAACTGTTGGTTTGTTATAACTCTTGTGCTGATATGCATAGGCCTCTGAGGTTCTTTCATTATGCTAATATTCATTGTGTGGAAGGGGGGATTGAGGGGGGTTAGAACTGTGAATACGTATTGTACAGTGTATAGGCTAATGCTTAATTATTTGTTGAAACTGGAAATGTTAATCATACTCACTTGTTCTGGGCACCAGGGGAATGGCCTGCAACATCACAATAGGCGGTTTGTGAGCCTTTGCTGGTCCTTGAATTCACTGTGCCACAGGCGTGAGAACAACGAACCTATCAATAGGGAAGTTAAACTTTATAGGGTTGGGGCTGAATCCCCCTCTATGTTGTGTAAATTACTAACTGCCTGCTTGTTACATCTCTTGTGTTGTTATACCAAAATCATTCAGATTTTTTCTGCCAAGTTTGTGTTTATCGTGCTGAGGGATTGGTTGTGGGGGGGGGGGTGGTGGGGGTCTGGATTCCCCAACACTTTTGAGACACTTTGCCACTGCCACTTAGCTGCCCCTACTAATTTAAGATGTCCCTGAAATTCTTCACATAGAATGTTGGGGGTATCAACTCCCCCGTAAAATGGAAAGCAATTCTTACACACCTGAGAAGGTTAGGGGCAGATATCGCCTTTCTACAGGAGACCCATCTCACGGAAGCCGAGCACCAAAAATTAAAAATTGATTAGGTGGGAACAATGGCATCACACTCACACATGAGGGCAAGTAGAGGCCTAGCTATTCTGTTCGGCAAGAGACTTACCACAAACATTACACATACTCATGTCGATCCAGAGGGAAGGTTTCTCATTGTACAAGCACAAGTTAATGCAATCAATTACACCTTTTGTAATTTGTATGCTCCCAACCATAGGTCTCCCCCTTTCTGGAACACAGTACACCAGGCATTAGCTCCTTACATGGGAATGGGACTGATACTAGGAGGGGATTTCAACTTAACACCTTTTGCCCTCTCTTGACAGAGTGTAGCTTCAGGGTAGAGCAGTCAGGGATCCTTACTCCCACTATAAAGCCAGATTTGTATCTAGAACATTTAATAGATTGCATATGGAACTTGACTTATGTGACATCTGGAGGCTGTGGCACCCAGAGGATAGGGAGCAACTCTTTCTAGAATAGATCTTTTCCTCATTTCCAGTTCCCTAGTCTCCAGATCACACCCCCGTAGAACTATCCTTAAATTCTTGTGGGCCTAGGCCTAATAAAAACTCTCTGAGATTCCCTGCTTACTTGAAAACCTCCGAACCATTTAAAAAATTTCTATCCCACTGCTGGACAGACTTCTACACTGACAATCTGATACATGTAGACAACCCACAACTGTTCTGGGAAACAGCAAAAGCTGTTCTTGCTGGGCACATAATCTCTTACACGGCAGCTATTAAACACAAAACTCAACAGAGGTACATTGATCATCAACGACGATTGGGCCAAACATACCAGACATATTGTACAGATAAATCTAGGTCCTCTTTTGAGCTATATATTGCAGCCAAGGAGGACTTGGATGTCTTTCTCAAACAACAGGCGGTTTCCGGCCTCTTAAGAACCTCCAGTAAATACCAGATTTGGTAGCAGATCAGGTGCACTCCTAGCGTCACTTACTGAAATGCGCACAGCAAAAACTAGTGTGGCGGCGCTTAAACACCAAGGTAAAACCTATACAACATCCTCAGAATTGGCGAATTGCTTCTCCAAATACTACTCTAATCTATACACAAAGCAATCAGGGAACTCCATGGCTAAGCGGTCTGCCTTCTGGCAATCAATCACACTGCAGCACCTTACAAAAGATCAAGTGAATAGCCTAAATGCCCCTTTCTCCATTGACGAAATAACTTTTACCCTTAAGTCTATCTCTGTAGGTAAGGCACCGGGCCCAGATGGGCTCCCGACATAGTTTTACAGAATCCTTCAAACACAAATCACCCCCACCTTAGTGAAGTTATATAACACTTATTTCCAGGAAAACACCTTACCCTCACAGAACTTCTCCTCGGCACACATTACCCTCATCCCCAAACCTGGAAAAGATCACACACTACCAGAATCCTTACAAAATCCTAATGAAAATTCTGGCAAACCGCCTGAAGACCCTGCTCCCCTCCCTCCTACATCAGACAGGGTTCGTCTTCAAATGCACCTCAGTTGTGAATATTTGCAGAGTCCTTCAGGTCATTAACTACTATTGGACACTGGGGAGGGATGGTGGGGCTAAAGGGGCTTCAGAGGCCTTTCTGCTGTCCCTGGATGCAGAGAAGGCCTTTGATTGTGTCAAATGGTCACATCTGCTCGACACATTGCAAAGATTCAACTTTTAAGGCCCTTTCTTGGAGATAATACGTAAAATATATAAACACCCAATGGCACGTATACTGGTTAATGGTATATTCTCCTCTGGCTTCCTCCTACAGCGTGACAAGCGACAGGGTTGCCCACTGTCACCCTTGCTCTTTGACATCGCTCTTGAGCCACTAGCGGTCAAACTTTGGCAAACTTTCCCAGGTATTACCATTTAAGAAACTCCCGTTCAGATAGTCCTCTATGCAGATGACATGCTGCTCTTTATTGATAATCCAGATTTATAGATCCCCCCATTTTAAAAGAAATGTCAGAATTCATAGTTTTTCAGGCTATAAAATTAACATGTCAAAATCTGAGATGCTTTGGCTGAACAAGCATCAACACTCGCACCACAGTTTCCCATTTGTAGAAGCCCAAAACACACTCATATATTTGGGTATACACCTGCATAGAAACCCTTTCAAAATTTATTAATTAAATATTTCCAAACAATGTGCCGCTTTGGTAACACAGCTACAGGGTTGGGCGAATCTTCCTCTGGGTTTAACAGGCAGGATCAATTTGATCAAGATGGCCATCCTTCCCAAGATTTTGTATCCACTTTTGGCTCTGCCATTCCTTATGACTAAGAGGGATTCAGCATCTTTGTCTAGAGCCTTTAACACCTTCATCTGGAAGGGAAGGAAAATCTGTATAGCAACAGATAAATTACAACTCCCATATCTAAGGTCTCCCTAACTTGAAACTCTATAACTGGGCCTCCTTGATCAGATTGGTTGTGGACTAGCAGCTAAACACATCGCATTTTTGTGATGGGTGACTTGAGGAATCAGTGTTGGCTTCGATGTCTCTATCTTACCTACCTTATGCCTCCCCTAAAAACTTTACACCAGCTATTAAAGATAACCCCCTGTATAGAAACCCTTTAAAAGCATGGCATTTGAGATTCAGGTACTTGAAACTAAAATCCCCCACACCTAGGTACATCCATAACACATCGTCCCCCTTCTGCATTTGGAAACAGTTAGGAGTTAGAACCTTAGGAGATGTTTTAGACCCATTATTACACACAGTAAAAATGTTTCATGATATACAGAGACAATTCAACATTCCGCACAACTACTTCTACGCCTTCCTTCAATTTAGACACTACATCAATGACCTACAGAAGCAAAACCCTGAATTTTGGCACTCCTCTCCATTTTCTATTTCACACACATTGTTTAGAGTTGGGTTCTTTTCATCATCTGAATTCTATAAATGACTGCTTAAACAAAAAGAAACAACCATACAGACTAAAATAGTTGTGGGGATGGTCCCTTTCACGTCAACCAGTATCTCGACTACAGACATAAAACTTAGCTTAGAAAGGGCGAAAGCTGCAACACTAGCCATTCCACTCAGAGAGGCTCAGATCTGTATTTTTCACAAGGACTACTCAACACTCTAACATGTGTCAAATGTCAAAGTACCTCACCACACCTCCAACACTATTTCTACTCCTGCCCCCTGGTCAGACGGTTCTGGGGACACCTCCAATACTGGATAAAGATCTCATTTGGACTAGACGTTACTCTGGACTTAGACAAAATCATACTTTTCTCATGGGATGACTCATACAAAAAGATACACAAATTACTTACACTATGCATGTTACTGGCTACACTGCATTCTATGTCAGTGGATTAGCAGAAGAGCTCCGACCATGGTGCAATTCCGCAACCTTTAACTTAGACACATTTTTATTGAAAAATATGACACGGAATTAGATACTCTGCTGATAACTCTGCCCCCTTCCAAGTGCAGAGACAGATTATGCGACAACCTTTTCTTAACCATGAGCTGATTCTGATGGCAGCACTGAGGGGTGATTGACCTGCACTTGCAGATGGTGTGGAGAATCCCTCCATAGAGAAAAACTTAGAGGTACTGCTCTTTTAAGTATCATAAACAAAAAGATTATAATAGAATTGATACATCTTCACACAGGGTGACTGACGTGGGGGTAGTGTCAGGGCGATCAAACCTACATTGGGTACTTCGTGGGTCCCCCCTCCCGGCCCCCCTTGCATGGGTTTCAGGATAATAGGTCCTTACATAACTCCCCTTTTATGCACAAAAATGTCCAGAATTTTTTGAAGCTTTACAGAGTTTGATTTGATTGATTTGCTAATAATGTTTTGTTTGTTTGGTTACTGTTTATTGTGTAACAAAGTGTATATTATATAAAAAATGGCAATATGGGAGAGACTTCAGATATGGAATTTCATTCTCGTGGCCATTTCCAAGGGCTTTATGTGGACTACAATTCAAAATGTCACATGGATTCTGCTGTTTTTTTGACCGTTCTCTCTGTGTAAAATGCTTTAAATGATATACTGTGTCTCCACATAATAAAGAATTTTTTTTTTTTTAAAAACACTCTAAAAACACAATATAAGACAGAGTGTGCACTCCCCACATACTATTCAAAATATAAAATATTCACACTTGGGAATTCCAAGGGGAAAAAAGTATTCTCAATATAGG
>CAJPDP010074848.1:0-14833 GCA_905336975.1 Bombina variegata variegata
ACAATAACAAATACATATGTCATGCATCATCCATCATACAAATATAGATGCAAGGTATTAAAAACATCCAGACTGGGCGTCCCCAGTCATATTAAAACTTTGACATCAGTCCAGCATTAGGCAGTGAGCAGTTAGAGTGAATATAGGCTTTTTAGTAATGAGCAGATGTAGCCAAGTTTTTTCAAGCAGTATTAGTGCTAGGTTAAGTAGGAAGATTGTAGTATAAGCAGCAGGGAGTTAAACCAAACTTGAACATAAACGGCCCAAATTTGTATATAGCATGTCAAAGTTTAAATCAAATACCGGCACTCTAGTACCAAGTCCACCAGTTAAATTTAAGCAGCTGTAAAACGGAAACTCCGCTCTATCAGCGGTCTCGCCCAATATTTTACGGGTTATGCGGTAGACGAAGGTAAAGTTGTCATCATATTCAGTGTTCACTGCCTTAATCCTCCACTCTGCTACAAGGTAACCTGCATTGCACATCGATTGTGCTGCATCTGTCCGATCAAGCGTGTGGCATCATACACAGACGACGCACATTTTGGGTCCGCCCTTCAACTCGGCCTGGTTCTAGGAATGGTCACCCTGCTATTTAAGCAAGTTTTCCTCAAAAGAGAATGCCATCTAGTGGTCAATTGGTATAATGTCACTGAGGGTAGAGGCTCATAAGAAATAATTTAAGTAAATATTTTTATACTGTTCAAACCACACCTATACATTTATACAAAGTACTGTATGTATTTATTGGCATTAATATTTGTTTCAAAATTCTTGGGTTAACATCTGCTAACCTATATTTTACCTTTTATATGAAACTTAAGTTTTAATTTAGTCATCTTTTATGCATATGAAAACCCTCTCTGATTCTAAGATCTACAATATTCCATAAGAAGATATTCTAAATTATATGTTCCATCACTATCTCCCTCCAATGACCTTCACAATCTAAATATACATAAGAACTTTATTCCAAAAGAAACGTGTTTTCATCACAATCCTTGTGATTTCCCTGTTCAGACCATGAGGGATCATAGTATCCAATTTTTGGATCCATAGTGCTTCCTTCTCAAACAGTATTTTTTTTTTTTTTTTTTTAAATGTTTTTATTAAGACAATTGCAGGAGAAAATATAAACATACATAACAGTGCGCATTATATTATGGTCTACATGTACAGACATTTGAAGTATTTGGAAATGATTTAATACAGTTTGGGTTAGATATCACATTCGTACTATAATACATATGTCTGAATATCGTAGGGCGACCTGTTCTCATTCACATTGACCAATTGGTTTTTTGAGGCTGAAAAGGGTGTCTTATTTTTCTATAGGGAGGGATAGAGAGGATGTATTTTTTAATGATAGTTACATCATCTAAACAATAAAGCCTAAGGTGTTCAATGTAGAAGAAGTTACCTGAAATACTCGAGATCTTACGAAGTGTTTCTCAATCATCTCCAAAGTGTCGGCCCAAAGGTGGGAAGTTAGGGGGAGGGGGGGGTGTTGGTGTTAAGATGGTGAGAGTGTCTTTGGCGGAGGGTGGTGGGCGGGGAAAGTACTAATCTGGGTGGATTGTTAGCCAAGGGGACCATATCTTGGTGTAGGATTCTGTTTTATCTAGAACTCTGTGGGAGTATTGTTCCATGATTCTAATGTATCTGATAATAGTTAGTACTTGTGCGAGGGATGGTGGTTTCTTTTTTTTTTCATTCTCTGGCTATCGCTAACTTCATTGCCATGAAAATATATATTGTTAGTGCCTCTAAGGCATTGTTCAGATTAGGGATTGGAGAAAAGGAGGGTTAATGTTTAGGGAGTTGAGGGTACAGAAGAGTTCTCTCCATAGTGGTTGTATTTTAGGACAGGACCACCATATGTGCAGGGGTGTGCCTGTCTGTCCGCACAGCCTCCAGCACATGGGGGAGTGTGAGCTGTAGATTTTATGTAGTGTAGATGGGACCAGGTGCCATCTTACTAGGATTTTATAATATAATTCCCATAAGGTGACACAATGTAAGAGTTTTCTAGTTATCTGAATTCTTTTGTGCCAGGTGGGAGTATCAACTATGAAGCCTATCTCTCTCTCCCATGCCAGGATCTGAGGAATCTTTTGTTGCGCCTTTGTGCTAGACAGTAAGTTGTAATGAAAGGATAAGGGGTGTTTAATAAGGTGGGCTTTATTCCAAGCTTGTTCCCATAGTGAGGGGGGTCTGAGATTCTGCTTAGGGTAACCCCAAGACCATAGTAAAGAGCTAAGCCTGGAAGGCCTCAAATTGTAGTCTCGGGGGTATCAGGAATTTAGTACATAGCTGGTGATGTGGGGTCCATGTGCTGGAGTCATAAAAGTCGGTCACGTGTGTGATCTGCAGGTACTGCCAGAGCTCTGGGTGTGCATCTGGTAGAGAGAATATGGCTGCGGGGAGGGTAAGGTTGGGAGAGGGATGGGGTGCTATGGATGCAGTGTGTCGAATCAGATCCCAGAATAGGAGGGCGTCTCGGAAGACAGGATGTATATCCCTCAGGCTTTGCCCGTGGTGGGAAGGGATCCAAATTAAGTCTGACAGCTTAAGGCAGCAGGGACACCTCAATATTATGCCATCCTGGAACTTGGAATTTGTTGTTCCAAGCTAGTAAGTGTGTAAGTCTGGCTGCGTTATAGTATGTGATAATGTTGGGTAGTGCGAGTCCTCCCTAGTCAGTCGGTCTTTCTAAGGTATGTCTAGAGGTTCTCGGTCTTTTGTCCTTCCAGACATAGGTTGTCAGAAGGCTCTGTAGTTTGTTTAGGATTGGTCTAGGGATATTGTAAGGGATGCATCTAAAGAGATAGGTGATTTTTGGTAAGAAAGACATCTTTATAGCTGCGATTCTACCTGACTAGGAAATCTCCCTGAACTCCCAAGAATTCAGGAGTCCATGGAGCTCCGGTAGCCTTTCTGTATAATTTTTGGCTATGGTGATCGCTATGTCCGGGGCTAGATGTACCCCTAGGACTTTTATGGAGCTGACGTTCCATTGGAAGCGATAAGATCTCTGTAGGATTCTGAGTTCCTGGGCGGGGATATAAATAGGGAGAGCCTCTGTCTTGGTTACATTAAGTTTGTAAAAGCTGATTTCCCCAAATATCTTGATAATGTGAAAGATTTCTTGAAGAGATGTTGTTGGGGAGGTAAGGAAAAGGGTGATGTCATCCGCGTAGAGGGATATTGTATGTTCGGAACCTGCTAACGGGATGCCTTTAACGAGTGGATTAGATCTTATGGCCTGGGCGAGGGGCTCAATTGCTAGGGCAAAGAGTAGGGGTGATAAAGGGCACCCCTGACGGGTACCGTTGGCTATAGAAAAGGGTTCTGAATGAAAACCTACTCCCTTAATTCTGCAGTGGGGAAAGAGTAAAGGGCCTTTATAGCTGTTATAAAGAGGGCTGGGAAGCCGAAGTTTTTCATTGTCTCCCATAGGTAGTCCCATCTAATCCTATCGAAGGCTTTTTCTGCGTCCAGAGAGAGAGCCAAAAAGGGGTCTCCTCTCCTGGACGCCAGCCCAAAGACATCCAAAATGCGCCTAGTGGCATCGGGACCTTCGAAAAAGGGAATGAAGCCTACTTGATCAGAATGTATTACCTGTGTAATCACCTTTGAAATTCTGTTGGCCAGAAGTTTTGCGTATAATTTAGCGTCTATGTTGAGAAGGGATATGGGCCTATAGCTACTACATTGTTCTGGTGATTTCCCTGGTTTTAGTATAGTTACTACCGTGGCTTCTAGAAACTCCTGATCAAAAGATCCCTTCTGCATGACCTCTTGGAACATTCTACAAAGAATAGGGGCTAGTATGTCTTAATAATTATTGTAAAATCTGGCAGTGTAACCGTCTGGGCCTGGTGATTTTCCCAATTTCAGGGATTTAATGACATTTAAAACCTCTGCTATAGTTATTTGAGTTGTTAGTGTCGTTATGATCTCCGGGTTTAGGGTGGGGAGTTTTAGCAAGGTCAAAAAGTTAGATATCCTTGTCTTGGTGGGGGGGCGCTATCTAGGTCCGTCTCCAAATTGTAAAGTTTAAGGTAATAGTCTCACAATGTGTGCCCAATGTCCCTGGGTGAGTGGACCAAGTCACCTCCGTCCTTTCTAACAGCTAGAACCCTAGATTGTGCCATGCGTTGCCTAAGCTTCTGAGCTAATAAAGAAGAAGGTTTGTTACTTAAATGGTAATAGAGTTTCTTGAATTTTTCTAGCATGGCTTGCGTTCTAAGGAGTTCTAAGTCTTGAATCTTTCTAGTTAGAGCGGATAACTGATCATTGAGTGCAGCAGAGTATGAGCTATGGAGTTGCTCACGTATAATTCTGGATTGGACTGTTAGTGTGGAGAGAATGGCACCCATCTTTCTACACTTTGTATTGTCAATCTGGATAAGATGGCCTCACAGGTAAGCCTTAAGTGTAGCCCATAGATTTTCAGTGGAAGTGAGCTGGTCGTCATTAAGGTCTAGGAAGTTAAGGATTATCTTGTGTAATGTAAGTTTTATCGAGGTGTCTGTTAAAATCCAGTCTTTGAGTCGCCAGGGGGAGGGTGGTGTATAGGAGAGATAGGCGTTGAGTGAAAGGTATAGGGCATCATGGTCAGACCAAGAGATTGGGACAATCTTGATATGTAAGATTTTATCTAGAAACACAGATGGTACAAAGAAGTAGTCTATTCGGGTATGTGACTTGTGCACAGAGGAGTAGAAGGTATAGTCCCTCTCTTGAGGGTGATGTGATCTCCATGCATCATATAAATTGTGTTGGCTTATGAGTGTCTGAAAGGTTTTTGACAGTGAGTTTATGGATCTATCCTGTGTTGAAACCTTAGGACCATTTCTATCTAGGGCATGATTCCAGACAAGGTTGAAATCTCCTGCAATTATGAGCTCACCTTGTGCGACCTCGGATAAATGTCGGAGGACCTTTCTGAGGAAGTGAATTTGCCTAGTGTTGGGAGCGTAGAGATTTACAAGGGTGACTATTTGAGTATTGATTTCACATACTAAAATAAGGTAGCGTGCTTGGGGGTCTGCATCAAGATATATGGGCTCATAACCTACATCTTTACTAAAAAAGATAGCTACCCCTCTAGATTTTGAGTCAAAGGAGGCCTCAATTACTATGGGAAATTTTCTAGACGTGCGGGATAAGGGTGCAGCCCGTGTCCAATGAGTTTCCTGGACGCAGGCAACATCTATTTTGTGTTTTTGTAAATGATTTAGGAGTAGACTGCATTTAGTTGGGGAGTTAAGTCCTTGTACATTGAGAGATAGGAACCGGAGATTCTCCATTTCTAAACCTGAGTTGTAAGGGGGGATAGATGTTAGGGAGGCAGGCTATACTAACAGAGGGACTGGGAAAAAGGGAAATCTGGGGGCCAGTGTTCCCACCTTTTGGCACGGCAGCAAAGGGGCAACTTAGGATAATTTCGAGTAACAGTCGAGCTATTAATATTAGTCTAGTGTTGTAACTGTTATATGCATAGAGGTGAGTAAGTAAGGGGTTACAGCGGGCAAGAGCCACTTAGATTTGAAAATAGAGGAAAGGTGAGAGAAGAGAAAAAAGAATTAGGGTAGAGAGACTTTAGGAAAAAGGAATAGAATAAAGAAGAAGAAGGAGGAAAAAGAGAGAGAGAGAGAGGGGGCGGAGCCAAAGGACGAGGAGAAGGTTGATCTTTTTTTTTAAGTTGGTATTAAAAGGATAGCAGAATGGGAAGTTCAGTTGTAGATATTTGCGGAGTTTTCAGAGTAAGTGTTGTGTAGGTGGGGTGGGAGGGGTATCAGTTGGTGGGGTGAGAGTACCCCTCTAGCACGAGCCTAAGCTTGTAAGTGGTGGAGGAGATCAAAAGGGATGAAATTGCAAAAGGCGAAGTCTATATTGACTATGTAGGGTGTCTTAACAGCTGAATAACAAGGGGTGCTATGGGTGCGTGGTTTAGAAATTAGTACATATGTTCAGAGGAGTATGTGTGAGTTATTGTTATCGTGTGGGGAAACATAAGCTAATAGGGGTATGTGTAGGTTGTTATAGGAGTGTGTCTATGTGCTGAGTTACAGAAAGATAAACTAATGCCTCCCGCTGTGAGAGAGGTGAGTTTTATGCGGCAGGGTAAGGTATAGACTTGAAACAAGGAAAATAGAACTGTGAAACTAACAACATCATAGTAAACATTTTTAGCATGAACATAAACAAGATTTAACGTGGTATTAACTAAGTGGTTGCTTTCATCTCGCCATTTACATAACCTCTAGTATTTCAAAAGCCCTGCAGTAGGGGCGAAAAGAAGCACATCCTAAAAAAGAAACCATGGTTAATGTGTGCGTTAAACGGACAAGTATTAAAGTCAATTGCACCACCCAATTGGGTGGGAGCAGAATGTAATCACAGATTGGTGTTACCAGGCACTGGGCTATTGTGAGGGCAAGATATGTACCCGTGCGTGAGCTCGGTAAAGGCCTGAGTCCTATGGAACCTCCTGTGGAGGAGGATTGGAGAAGGGGGGAAGACTGTTAAACACCAAGAAAAGTAAAAGGCCAGGTGTCAAGGGATTCTGGAGACAAATAAGACCTTTAAAGTTAGGGTTCTGTCCCCTTTGTATGGGCATATTTCAATGCGATGGGTGGTAGGGGTGGATTCAAAGAATTATGTATTACCTAATTGTCCCGGGCTTGTCTGTCTGGTGGGAGCGGCGTTCTTGGTTGGTGAGGGCTCCAGTTGGGTGCTGCTGGATTCAAGGCATCAGCGGCTACTGTGGTCTTTCGCTGTGTCTCCCATGTAGAGGACAAACCTAGGGAGTGAAGGAGTTTCATACCCTGTTCTGGAGAGGCGATCACGTATGAGCGTTCTTAATGCTGGAGAAATAATTTTACCGGGAACCCCCATCTGTATTTAATGTTGTTGTGTCGGAGGATTTGAGTGAATTGTTGGAATGTTCTTCTTCTCGCCAGGGTGTGCTGCGAGAGGTCTGGGAATATCTGCACATTTTGATATGGTTCCTGGAGGGATTTATTAGAGAAAGATGCTCTAAGGATTTTCTCCCGGGTAGAATAGTAGTGGAGTCTTACAATAACGTCCCTAGGGGTATCAGCATTTGAGTTGCGGGGACGTAAAGCTCTGTGGGCTCTGTCAAGGAGAAGGTCTTGTGCCTGCAGTGATCCCAGTAGTTCTTTAAATAGACCGTTTAGGAAGTCCGGTAGGTTTGCTGTGGTTATGGTCTCTGGGATACCTCAGAATCTTAGGTTATTCCGTCGGGATCTGTCTTCTTGGTCTGCCAATTTCCCCTCTAGGTCTGTAATTAGCTCTGCTAGAGTTTGAGCATAGGAGAGGAGGTTTGCGTGATCTACTGCCAAGTCCTCATGCTTCTTCTCTAGTGTTTCCGTACGCTCTCCTAGAGATGAGAGGTCTGGCCTTAATTCGCCAACTGACTGCCTTAGCTCCTGACGTAGGTAGGTGTAGTGGGTGTCCATCTTGTCTGATAAGGACTTAATTGTGTCTAAGTATGTGGATTGCGATAATGCTGGTTGGTCCCTTCGCGGGACATCTGTTTTGTTACTCTTGCTGCTTATCGTAGGGGCATCCCTAGACTCATCTTCCGAGAGATCTTGATCTGAGACATTTTTACTGTGGAAGTGGTCTGTGAGAGTTCTCTTGGGGTTTTCTTGACGTTTCTGTTTCTTTCCCATAGCTTGCGACATGCTGGTATGGACAATTAGACACACTTGGTTATGCTCCCACACTGTGCTGTGCTTACGTAGGGGGTGTAAGAGGAGCAGGAGATGATTTCCACTTTAGAGATGAGGTCTAGAGGGGACCCTACCCACACCTTCACTGCGGCCCTTAGCCCTGCATGGTTTCCCAGCTGTGCATGAGTAGAATCTATAGGTGAAGTCTGATGGGGTGGCTGGAGTGGGCCAGGCAGAGAGGAGGCTTAAGGAGGTTTAGAGGGGGTAGTAAAGTTTTATGCAGGAGGGCCTCTGTTGGAGACCCCTCTCCTGGGGAGGTGCCCCCTATTGGGCGAAGTAGGAAAAAGGAGAGCGGTTATGACCCACTGCCAACCTGTGGCAGCGGGAAAGGGAGGAGGGGGCCTCTTAGCTTGAGGATGGAGTGTCCTGTTTCCCAGTATAGGTCAGAGTTCCCAGTGTAAAATTTGAGAAGTCCAGTGGCTATAACAGCTTCCTCAGACCACTGCCACAGGCCTTATCAGTTATTTCAGCAGTGGAAGTATATGAGGTGTGCTGTGGTGGTTTGATGTTAATTGTGTCTGATGAGAGGTTCTACTCGTGGGTATACAAAGGCCGTGAGGTCTCTCTGCAGTCTCAATATAACACTCAGGCCTAAGAATTGTAGTATTGAGGGGTCCGCTGCGGACTAGTAGTAGGGTAAGGGACTGGATGGGATCGTGTATGGGGAACACAGGAAGGCCCAGTGCAGTTGTTATTTATAGTTATAACATGGGGGTTATCTGCTGTTAGCGTATTCAGCCTGCAAAGTGCTTCTGCTCTCAAGTTGTATAAAAGAGAAGAGGGTACTTACACCGTGGTGTTGTGGGAGCTCCGGTGGCAGTTATTGCCTAGAGGTAGTCCGGTAATCTACAGGCCTATCCTGCCTGAATATGTGGGTGGGAAGGAGACCCGGAGCTGCTGTGTGATGCCCCACTCAAGATGGCCGCCGAGGGCGCGAACTGTCGCTTGGCTGGTGAGCCTGAGGTATATTTATGGCCGTATGAGCACTCGGTCATCGGGACTACCCCAATCCGCCCACCTGGAATCCGATCTGGAGAGAGCAGTCGGAGGTGCACTTGGTAGGTGTGTGGGCTTTGAGGAGAGGTGCGCGGCTCCGTGTGGGATATGTGAGGGTAAAGCTGCAGTATCACAACCCGTTTATCGGGTGCTCCTTATTTATGTGCAGGTACCACCGACAATGTTGGGTTACATTACCAGGTTGAGCGCTGCTGAATGCGGCCTCTTGTGTGCCGGGGGTGTCTGCTCAAGCTGGTGGATTGTGCGGCGTAGGAGAGCGTGGGTATATACCGTGTCCCTTCCCAGGGGTATAACGCTGTTATTTCAGCAAGTGACCTTTAGAGTGTTGGTAGTAGTCAACTAGCTATCAAATTAACAAATTTGGCTCTTTTAAGTAGGGATTATAGCCGATTTAAAGAATTTTTGATGAGAGAGCTCCTGCTCTGTGCGACCATTCAGTACGGCTGTTGGCTCCGCCCCCTCAAACAGTATTTTTTGTCTGTTACCTCCCGGCCTAAGAGGACCTACACTATCCAATACCTGGAATTTTAATTGGCTCTTATTATGTCCATACATTGTAAAGTGGTGAGCAACTGGGGCATTTGGATCTAATTTCCCTATTGCTGTTTTATGTTGCCTTATCTTATCTTATCTAGGCCACATGGACATTTGATTATGTAAACTACGAATTGTGAATCACATGTGTAGTTACCTGATCTTGGATGTGTTACTGTATTACCCAATTGAATTTAATTACATCGGTGCAATTATTGCATGGGAAAGTCCCATTTTGCATGTCGGCTTTTTCCTGAGTCTCATCTTGTCTGTGGGAACCAATGTCTGCCCTCACCAGTTTATCTCTAAGCTTGTGGTTTCTCTTAAAAAAGAATAATGGAAAATTCTTAAATGTACCTGCTAGTATTCTATCATCAGATAATATTGACCAGTGTCTTCTATGGATCTTTTTTAGTGGCCTTATATGATAACCATATGATACCACAAGCGGAATTCTACCTCATGTAGATATATATTTTACAACAAATATTCATAACTACCTTCAGCTTTAGCATAGTTGGTCTAATGCGGTGTTGAGTTAGCACAATTGAGAAGTGTTATTTTATTTAACATTTCACTCTATTCAAGTCTATGGTGAGAAGAAGTTAATGCAGTTGTGATATCTGAAGTCCTAAAATTAGCATGCATTGGATTTTACTCTCACACTAACTTTTTTTTTTTTTAAAAAGGCTTTATTGAAGTAATCAAATAGAATAATAACAAAGCTGTGAAAATGTACAGTAAGTAAACATACAGATTATTCTCAACAGTTATATTTGTACACAAAATGGAAAAACAGGAAGATCAAGAAAATCAAGTTATACACACTTCGTCTGATAGTTTTCCCAGTCGAGGGAGGTGCCCTCGGGGGGAGCAATTACAAATATAGACATTTTCCTTCTTTTTCTCCATCTCCTCTCAAAATGGGCTCATTACAACATAGCATAGTACTTGAAGTATAAAAGGTTGGGGGTAGGGAAAGAGAAGAAGGGGAGGGTAGGGAAGGGAGAGAAAAAAAATTTCTCATGTTTCCTTCTCTCTCTCTACAAAAACAGTCCACCAGTCAGAAGAGTAAGTAAATAAGATTAAATTGTGCCCTGCCACAATGCTAATACCAACTCATACGTTACTAGGTTATGTTTTTTCATGTAATGGTACCTTTCCAGCAGCAGAATGTCCGCCACTTGGGATTGCCACTCCTCTAGAGTGGGGGGATCTTGAGATTTCCACCTTTTTGGGATTAATTTTTCCGCACAGGTGATCATTATTAGTAGCAGGGCCAAATGTGCTGTGCTCTGTGTTTTGGGTAAAGCTAAAAATAATAAAATCTCAGGTGTATTCGGGATGTCAATTTTTAGGATATCACCCATCTTTTTCAAAACCCCCGTCCAGTAGGATGACAGACATGGGCAATGCCACCAGATATGTCAAATTGATCCACTCTCTCCACAGCCTCTCCAGCACAGCGGGCTCAGAGATGGGAAGATTTTATGTAGTCTTAATGGGGTTAAGTACCATCTGCTCATAAATTTAATGTGCGTTTCTTGGATAGTGGATGAGACCGAAGATTTCTTAATTAGTCTAAAAGCCTTGAGCCAGGCTTCCAGATCCGGGTCTATTCCCAGCTCTTCAACCCAGCGTTTTGTATATGTCGGTAGAGAGTCAGTCCCTTGTAGGATAATCAGTTTGTATAAAAGGGAGATCGTGTGTCTAGGAGCATTGTCTGAAATATAAAGTTTCTCAAAGGTCGTAAGAGTTCTACCCAAGTCCTGTCTATGTTTATGTTTTGTGAGAAAGTGCAGTAATTGATGATAATGTAGCCAGGAGGTAAAAATCTTGGGCTGGGAATTTTCGAATACAGATTGTGGAACCACCTTCCCATTTTCCACCACTCCGAAAACAGAGCCCTCCTTAATTTTGTATGGAACAAGTTTATGTATACTTTCATTGTAATAAGGGATCTCAGGGTTTTCTAGAATAGGTGTCAAGGGGGAATTCCTTGAGGAGATATGTGTAGAGGTAGCTACATTCGCGTCCCATATGTTTAGTGCTTCTTCTATTAAGTGATATCTAGAGACCGTAATGGGGCGTTTTGATGGCGGAAGCCAAGCTAGGGTACCCATATTATTGATTTTGAAGATTTGTCTATCTAGGTCAATCCATGCTTTATTGGTTGAGTTCTGCGCCCATTCTGTTATTCTTTGTAAGCCTATTGCCCTCTTGTATGAGTAGATATCTGGGAGACCCAAACCTCCTCTATCTCTTGGAATATACATGGAACGCCTAGATATCCTAGGTTTGGAATTAGCCCATACAAATTGTTCAATTAGATGTTGTATCTGAGAATAATAGCCCCTGGGGAGAGCGATAGGTAAGGTCTGGAGAAGATACAGTATTCTCGGCAGGACATTCATTTTAATGACACTCACTCTACCCAACCAGGATATCGGCCTATTCCTCCAAGAGGAAAGATCAGCCATGATATCATTCTTTAGAGGGATATAGTTATATTTAAAAAGGTCAGAGGGGTTAGGAGTTAAATGAATGCCCAGATATCTAAGCCTCTTTTTTGCTAGGGGAATCTTAAAGTTATGCTGAAGCTTTTGTACTATCCTTGGGTTAGTATTGACGTTTAAAAGTTCAGACTTGTTTAGGTTAAGAGAAAAATTTGAGACCTCGCCGTACTCCCTCAGTTCTTTCAAGAGCTCAGGGATCGACTCCGATGCATTAGTCAAAGTATATAAAACATCATCGGCATATAAAGCTTGCTTGTGTTCCCTATCTCCAACAACCACTCCCTTGATTTTCTGATTATGTCTAACTTTATGAGCCAAGACCTCTATGGACAGAGCAAAGAGCAGTGGGGACAATGGGCATCCCTGCCTGGTTCCGTTGTTGATATTAAATGAATCTGATAAAGTCCCATTAATTGTAATTTTAGCATTCGGGTTGGAGTAAAGCGCTAGTACCGAGTTCACATATGCTGCCCCAAGCCCCACCCTTCCCAGCACTCGACGCAGAAAAGGCCAACTCACCCTGTCGAATGCCTTCTCCGCGTCGGTGGAGAAGAGCACTAGGGGGCATCCAGAGACCCTCGCATGGTTAATTAACTGGGTGACTCTAATAGTATTGTCCCTCACCTCACGGCCCGGGACAAAACCAACTTGGTCGTTGCCAATTAGATTGGGCAAGTGCTTGTTGAGCCTATTTGCAAGAATTTTCGCCAGTATTTTCATATCAGAATTAAATAGCGATATGGGCCTGAAGTGACCAGGGGAATCCCCGGTTTTCCCTGGTTTAGGTAAAACCGTTATGTGGGCTTCCAGCAAAACCCTCGATAAATTAGGATCATCATGAAGGCCATTAAATAGGTCCAAGAGAGGACCTGCCAAAACCTCTTTAAACTTTTTATAATATGTCGCAAAAAAGCCATCAGGACCTGGGCTCTTGTCACTTGGGCAACTCTTAATGGCCTCGTATAGCTCCTCCAAAAGATCGGAGCGTCCATAGCTTCAGAATCCTCCCTTGACAAGGAGGGGAGGTCTATGTCCTCCAGATAGGAGTCTATCAAAGATTCCTGTTGAGTTATCATTATTTCTTGAGTGGGTGCTAATGTATACTCCTGTATATTATACAAAGAATGATAATACTTATGAAACTCCTTAGCTATTTGGGAGCTGCTACGGAGTATGTGACCATCCCCAGATTTGAGTGTATATAAGAGCGGAGCTGTCTCCTTTTGAGGGTTCTCGCTAAAATTTTGCCTGGCTTATTACCTCCCTCATAGTAATGTTGTTTTAAAAAAGGGCTTTCTTTTGGTGAGACTCTATTAGGTGTTGTTGAAATTCTAATCTAGGTTTTTTTAGTCGGTTAGTAGTGTCTGTGCAGGAAGGGAGCTCTTTGTGTTTGGCTTCTAATGAGCCCAATGCAGATTGGAGGTCTAAGTATTTGGTCCTGTATTGCCTATTAAGGAACGCCTTATGTTTAATTAGGCCCCCTCTAACCACAGTCTTATGGGCTTCCCAAATAATAGCTTTGGAAGAGGTGGGGTAAGTATTAGTCTCAAAATACTCTCGAACCAATTTCTGTACATCTGATAGGATCAAGGGGTTATCTAAAATAGTTTCGTCCAGTCTCCATGTGCTCCCCTTAATGGGGATATCAGGCCATAGTATCGAGCAGGATACAGGTGCATGGTCTGACCATGAGATATGGCCAATAACGCTGTGATGTGTGATAAGCCACATGAGTCTGTATATATGTGATCGATCCGGGAATAGCTATTATGTGGTATAGAATAGAATGAATAATCCCTAGAGGTAGGGTGCAATGTGCGCCAAACGCCATGTAGCTCTAATTTTGCTAGGGTGGCGTTAACCTGTGTGATAGTAGATGAAGGTGTACAAGTTACCCCCTTTGAAGTGTCAATTACCGGATCTGCCACTACATTAAAGTCGCCCGCTAAGAATGTGATTCCCCTGGAATGTTCTAATAATTGGTCTCGTACATGATTAAAAAAGGACACTTGACCCTGACTCGTAGAATAGACTGAGGCTAGTGTAAGATGATGCCCGTAAAGTGTGCCAACTATTATAATGTATCGTCCTTCTGGATCTTTTTTGACGTGATGTAAAATAAATGGTACTGTTTTGTGAAGGACGATGCCTACTCCCCCTTTTTTACTCTGTCCTGAGGCAAAATAAGCCTGGGGGAACTGTACGTTATGCCATCTAGGTTCCCTTCCTCTCCTATAGTGAGTTTCTTGTAAAAGGATTATATGACTCTGTATTTTGTTTAGTTCTTTAAATGCGTTTGCCCGGGTCATTCAAACCTTTAGCATTAATGGTAGTAAGATTTATAGAGTGGTCCCCAAACCTACTAGGTCTGGACTGCATGGCGAGAGAGAAAAAAAAATAAAAAAAATGGAGAGGTGGGGGAGAAAAGGAAGGTGGGGAATAGAAGGACTGTTACTGAGAATGTGGTAAAGAGGGAGAAGCAAGAGGGGATAGGGTACTATACAGGATGCTGATTTCTAAAAGAAATATCAAAAGTGTTGCCTAGGGTTGTGGAAGAACCCAGGGACACTTATTTATAGCAGAGTATAATATATCTTATAACAATCAGAAAAAGAAAATAAACACTGAAATAGGGGAAAAGCCCCTTTACTGACGTAAGTTATAAATAGAAAACAGGAAAAATCCTATGTATTCTTATAGCACATTAATATCTTGGTACAATCTAAGTTTAGAACAGAAAGCTAGTACAACGAGATTACATTATTATATTGTGCCTAGCGAAAGTTGGGGTCTGTGCCATGGCCCTGTCTTCGTGTTTTAGGTAAATAACTGTTTAAATCCTATAGGGCCCTGGCAGGTGGTCTAGGCTCACATCAACCCAATTCTTTTAATGAGGAATAATAGAGAAATATTTGCGGGGAAAGTGAACGCCATTCGGTGTCCCACATAACTTAAGCATATAGTCAGGTAAACAGCTAAGTGGCTCCATACCTCCCCCTA
>CAJPDP010074854.1:0-12264 GCA_905336975.1 Bombina variegata variegata
TCATATAACTATTGAATCACTACAATCCTTATTTATTTTGCAATAAAATAAGATATAATTAGCAAAAGTGGGGAAAGTTTAATGTACTTACCTAGATATATGCCAGATCTGGTTACAACTGACCTTGTGCCAACATCTGATGCAAACTCTTTTGTAGTACCTTTTTTTACTGGAACAAGGAGTGTCTAAAAAATATTGAATGCAATGGTAACTTAATTAGAAAATATTTCCTCATAGCCACAGGAAGCATACATCAGAGTTACAATAGCTGCACTTCTTATAAGACTGACTATACCTTGATAACATAGTGATATCTAAACTTCAAGAATTTAGCACCAACATGGACCTCTTCCTAATAATGTTAATATGCAGCATTATTCAAGGTCAGTATCTTTAACAGTTTCAACATCAATGTAATTATATATATATATATATATATATATATATATATATAATCTGTATATTAGTAATTAAATACTGATTTGCAAAAGAGCTATGTAAATGTTATAAAAGTATTTGAAACAGTCACTTTATTAACGCTTTGCAAAACTACTTAAGATTATTATTGTTGTATCTCCCTGAACTGTGGTCAGTCAGAACTATATACGTTTATACTGCTCTAAAAAAGAACTACTTCATAGTTTGTATGAAGCTTAGAAGAGGCAAGTATACTTTTTACAGACACAAGAGGGGATTAACGTTCCTTTAATTTCTTTCTTTCTATCTTTCTTTCTTTCTTTCTTTCTCTTCTAAAAAAATAGTTTTGTGATTCAGACATAATAATTCAGAACATTTTTAAACAACTTTCTAAAAAAATCATCAAATTTACTAAAGTCAGAATGGCCAAACTATCTTAAAACCAGACGTAGCGGAATCCTATATTGCTTAAAAATTCCAGAAACACTGAATTATATCAGAAAGTGTATTAGAAATAAATTGGATTTCAATCAGATAATAATGCAAACGAATTCTTGCTGAATTGATAGTAAAGTCATGTATGTTTCATTGCTTATTCAGAGTCATGACTGTCATATATAATTGACTTGCGCAAAAAAAACCATTGATACCAAAATTTTGTTTTTTGTTTTTTCAAATGTTTATTGTTTGACCTTATTATTATACATTTGTATTTGTATAGTTCAACAAAATGTAAAGACCAAAACTTATGAATATGCATATATGGATTTATTCTTGTTAACATGCTGTTGGATTATATTATAAACCCTGTACATGTATTAACTGGTCAATAAAAAACAAATAAATAAAAAAAAATGGCCTAAACCTGGAAGTCCCGTCTGATGAGTGGCGACTGGGTAGTACCTCCCATAGAAAGTCATACATCTCTATGGAATTCAGAATCTCAAAGTGGAAGCAAATTTGAGAGGGAGAAACATGCAGTAATAACATTTATTTTGAAGCACATATGACTGAAATAATTCTTCAATTACCTTGCATTTGTTTCTAGTTTTGCACACATATTATTTTCTACGAGTGGAATACATGCATTGCATAGTTTGAGACAAACTAACCAGCTTTCATTTGTTGAGATAAAACAGTAATATTTTAAATAAAATCAATTTTGCAGTATACCTCAATTCATAAATGCTTCTAGTAAAAATGATTACTGTTTTTACAAGGGCATACACACATATGCTGTGTGGGCCCGTGCACCAGTATTCAAGCTCAGATAGCTGTCAGTAGTGTGTATTGTGTCAGTTATATACAATCCTCTGCTGACTCTCTGAGAAGGTGTGATGTTTAAATAATGTTGAATAGGCCGTCACAGCATATGTGCGTATTTTGCTGAAAAACAGTAATAATTTTTCTACAAGCATTTTTGCTAATGAAAGTATATTGGAAAAATCTTTCTATTGAAAATTTAAATTTACCCATGCACATTTCAATTTCGACCTTTCTATCCTTTTAATTAAATTGGTGAATTGCTGCTTGTGAGCCCTGCTGGGAGTTCGCAAATTACTTATTTTTTTGGTACAGGTGTATTGTAACCCTATTTGCTTATGCCCTGCTGCTAGCAATGTCTACAGTTTGTAGGGAATTGTACAATTAAGGAGGAGCTAGTGCCTCAAAAAGTGTGCATATAAAAAGAATGTGCAAAATGTGATCATATAAATAAGTTGGAAAGTCTCTTAACTGCATGCTCTATCTGAATCATAAAAGTTTAATTTTGACTTTAGTGCCCCTTTATATGCAGAATATATGAACTGTAAAATGGTGTTCTAGGGAAAGTTGTTTGGAGAGGGGACACAAAAGGTGTGGTCCCCCTTATCTGTATATTGTCTTGGACCCAGACAGTGATGTGAGAAGAGGTTACAGATGGCTGCTGCAGTGGAGTGATGTTTCCTATAGTGCAGGCAATATGGCAGAGATCTGACTCAAAACAGAACCCCTTGCCTTGGCAAACAAGCTGTTCTGAATATACATAACACCTTTGTAATCCTCACACATGGTTTGGCCCTGTTTGGTGATCCTGTCATCTATTTCAGCAGGTAAACCAGGACAGACATTGCTCACCCCAATGCACATACGTTCCCAACTGGACCCATGTTACATCTTCCTAACACTTAACTGGCCTCTAGATACATCTTCCTCTGACTCTTTTTGACCCAACCTTTAGGAGTACTGACTCAATCAAGCCTCTGTCATAACACACTGGGCACTAACTCCATTTATAAAGGGGCATTAAAGTCAATTTTCTTTAAACACAATTTGTCTTGGTTTTCACTGTTTGTGGGGTATGTCCCTGTCCACTTGTCTACCAGTACAGCTATGAGAGTTGTCCTTATTGTCCAGGGACAAGTTATGTCTAAATGTCCATAGTGTTATATCAAAATAAAAATTAACAGCTTTTGGACAAGGAAAGGTATTGGAGAAACAGAGATAAATTACAGATCATGAGATTTCTAGATATTGAAAGACACACAGAGAAGACTGGGGACAATGGGGTTGTAGTGAGACAGTAGGTTGGTAGAAACAGGAAGACACATGGGAGACTCAAAGTGCATCGAGTGTGTAGACAAACATGACGTGTAAGTTGGGGTAAGGGAACAGAATGATTGTATAAAAATAAGTATGGGAGAATAGAAAGATTAGATAGATAAATTAATCAATTGATCAATTGACACATAGATAGACAGATAGACAGACAGAAAGATAGATAGATAGATAGATAGATAGATGATAGATAGATAGACAGATAACATAGTAACATAATAGATGAGGTTAAAAGAAGACAGAAATCTATTGAGATCAACCTATCCAGATCCTAACTGATTTACAATAAAAGCTCTAATTGAGCATAATTTAATCCCATTAAAAAGGTTACCCATTTAACACAAAAAATCAGCCAGAAATTAATCTAAGCCATTTTTAAATGTATTTAAGGTGTTGGCATTCACTACCTCCTTAGGCAATGAGTTCCACAATTTGATTGCTCTTACAGTGAAAAAAATGTTTATGTTGCTAGAGATTAAATCTCCATTCCTCCAGCCTTAAATTGTGACGTCTTGTCACAAACAATTTCTTCGGAATACATTTGAATTCTCTAATACCTTTATTAGTTTTGGGGCCCTTTTCTGAACTTTTTATAAATCTTCAATGTCTTTTTTTGAGATTGGTCCCCAGAACTGCACTCTATACTTAAGGTGAGGTCTTACCAGGGATTTATATAGTGACAGAATTATGCTTTCCTCCCTTGTATCAATGCCTCTTTTAATGCATGCTAGTATCTTATTAGCCTTAGATGTCACAGCCCTGCATTGTGCAGCCATATTTAGCTTGTTATCTATTACTACTCCTAAAACCCTTGCTTATGTTTACTTCCAAAATATAGAACCTTGCATTTTCCAGTATTAAATCTAATTTTCCATTTACCTGCCCATTCTTCTTATTGTTGTGGATCCTCTGTATAAGAAAAAGTGTATAACAATATTTTTCATGTGGGTTTAAAAAAAAAAAAAGTAAAGACTGTCATGGAAGCATCAAATATGAGAATGAAGCAAAAGTAAAACACAACATCTAATTCAGTTTATATAGTCACTCTCTAGTATTTATAGATGCAAGTTTTATCACTTCTCCAATTACATCATATAGTTTAGAATAATTTTATAATTAACACTTTTAAATCTCTAAAAATGTTACTGCAGTCAAAAATTAACATTTGAAGAAAGAATCATGTTTAATTTGTGTACACATTATTTAGTTTAAGATTTTAACAACGTTATAGTCTATGCAATTTCCCCTGCCTTAGTATGTAAATATGTTGCCATTCTGCTTAATGCTAGTTCATATATAACTGGAATTCACCCCTTTATACCCCTTCAGACTCTGAAGTATTACATTAGGGCTCAAAACTCATAGCTGCAGATTTAATGCCATTGCAGTAGATTATTCTAAGAGTATTTGAATTATGTAAATTAACATAAATCTATGCCTACTATATTCTCAGCTACTTTGTAAATTCTTTGAGTTGCTAAATATTCAGAACCTATAATAAATGGTTTCATTGGGTTTTACTCCTGCCAGCAGTGACTCCCTTAGTTTTGCTTACTCCAGTCTGAGGTAGAGGAACGTCTATATGTGGTTGGAATATTCACTTGGCCTTTTATGCAATACTGTTTGTTACAAAACTCTTTATTACTCAGCATTTACCCTTAAAAAGCCATTTAGCACTTAATTTGTTTATTTAGACACTAAGCCCCTTTACTTCTAATTTCTTGATATCCATAGTGATCCTTTGATGCTAATGTATATATTTTGAACATATGTTGTATGACAGTAATACAATAATAATTACATTATCTAAGATAGTAAGGTATGTCAGAGGCAGAAGCTGTGTTAATTTCTTGCTATCCATAGCGATCCTTTGATGCTAATGCATATATTTTGAGCATATGTTATATGACAGTAATAAAATAATAATCATGCTGACTAAGATAGTAAATTATATTAGGGGCAGAAGGGGTTGCAAAGATAATATATAGTGTATTTTGAATTTCATACATAGCTTTATCTTGTCTAGCATGTATACTCTTAGGGTAGACCTATTTTTAGAGATGCTCTAGGTTTTATTATTGCTTTAGAGTGTCCCTCCATTGAGATAGTATGGTTGTGGCCCCGCTGTCAGCGGCCAAGACAGTGGGGTGTGTAAACATGAGAACTGACACTCTGTTGAAGTATTACTATACCCTTAGAGCTGTATGCCCTTTCTTTTTACCTTAAAAATTCAAAATTTGAGCTACCTATCTAGACCCCCAAGCTTAATTTTTATTTTATTTCATACGGACAACTATCCTATGTCCATGACTAGACTCCAATTCCCCAGCTGCAGAGCATGCTAGCCCTTCAGTACTATTACCCTGACCACCTACAATTATTAACTATACCTTCAGCTTTGTCCTAAGTTCTCTGTTTGACATGAAAGATACTTGATTTTAAAGTTATCTAAAATCTTTGAGTGTAATAGTTGTCAGTGTTGTCTTCTCTATGTTTATATTACAGTAAAAATAGAAAATGAGGTTTGTTTTTCAGTTGAGATCCAAAAGTGGTCTCTTTTGTTGGTATCAACCTCCAATAACTTTTTTATTTAGCGTGGAGGTCCAAGAGTGGCCTCATTGATCATTTTTGATCTGAATAGAGTGTTAGGCATACTATCTGCATATTACATTGTTTTCTCTTCTTTTTTCCAGGTATACATATTGTCAATTACAATGTTAGGCCACATGTTGTCTGTATTACGATACTGCTAATGTGTTACACTATTATGTATTGTATGTATGCCTTATATCAAACCTCAAATAAAAATTATAAAAAAAAGTATCAATTTATTAATAAAATCTCATAAAAGATGTACACTCATAGAGATAACCTCAAACATGTGAGGTATGTTTCAGCATATATTGAAAGATATCCTCCTTAAAATCGCAGGTGTAGCACACCCCTCTGTGTTCCTCAGCATCCACACAGTGGGTAGTATAGGGTAAAACGTTACTTTTCCATTCATAAGTCCCAAATACAGATATAAGAGGCACACAGGGTATGATGAATTCTGGCCCGAAGTGTAAGAAGAGGCTTATAATCTCTCAAAGACGGAGACAGTGTGTTTGGGAAAAGCGTCCACTCTGTAAAAGTCGGCTCCAGTACAGCCGTTACCACTAACATGCTTGTTTTAACCGTCACGTATGATGGGCATGGTCTAACATATTTTGCGGGGGGTCCTCCCTGCTTCATCAGAGACGATGCCCATCCTCCTCATTGATCTTCCCTATATGGTAACCACACTGCCACACCTCCTATGTTCATTGGATAAAAGGGGAGTGGCGGCAGAAAAAAGGGGTAATGTTTACAAACAGTGACAGTATTACACACTTAAATCTCTACATAAATACATAGCTAAAAACAGTTTAACAGAATTTTCACTGCATCATTACACTTCTATGCATATTGTATATAGCACCATATCATACCAACAGGATGACTGAAAATATTACAAAACCTTAAAAATGCCTTTACTAAAGAAAATGGCAAAAAGACATCTGAATGAGTTAAGTTATAAACCTGTCTCATATGAATACATTAACTCCTCTTCTTCAAAATAGACTGGCACACATAACCTCATATGTCTAGTTTCTCAATATACACCACATATGCTAGAGCCCAATTAACCAAAGTGATTATATATAAACTATATACACTCCATAGAAACAAGGGAAAGGCTTATAATAATAGAAAACCCTACCTCTCAACTAAAAGTATTCATAAACAATTAAGACTATAAATCCAAAAAGGCAGCTAGGTCTATATCATGGTTTAGACCCCCTGGATCAATACTGCCCAACCTATGGATCCAGTATGTTTCTCGCTGCTTCAAATGCAGGAGTCGGTCTCCCCACCTTAAAGCACTTTTAATATGTTCAATAACTACAATGGTAAGACCTGTGCTATCCTTACTGTGTGCTTCTAGGAAGTGTGCTGACTTATTTTTATATGTTTTGTCTTCCAAATGATTGGTCTTGTTGATCCAGATGTTCACAACATTTACAACTTTTTCTTCCGCACTTAAAAAAAACCTTGTGTGTTCATCCTACACCAATTCTCAGACATATTGGGTTTCAACATACTAAGACTAATTTTGTTCCTCTTGAAAATCACCTGTCCTTATTCACTCCTTATTCACTCAGAGTTTTTTTCAGGATAGGATCCTGCATAAGGATGGGCCAATGTGTTTTCATTGCTTTTCAATCTCTCTTCACGCTCTATTAAATTTGGTAACCAATTGTACCTTTCTCTTACTAGTATCTTCTCCTATCGCATAGTCTCCCCTCTGTTTCTTGTTCACTTATTTCCCTTTAATCAGATCTTTTCTATTCATCCTTCCTACCCTTTTCTGAATCTCTCCCAATAAGCTGCCTAGGTATCCCTTCGCTAGAAACCTGTTTTTGATTACTCCTGCTTCTATCTGGAAATCTTCCTAACTAGTGCAGTCCCAGAGGGATGTTTGTTTTCCACTTCTTGTGGCGACCGATATGGCGTGTAAATACCCATTAGTGTTGGTGGATTTCCTTTACAGATTGGTAAGTACACCCCCTCCCTCTTGTAAAAATTTCCAAGTCCAAAAAAGTCACTTTTTCCTTGCTATATTCCATGGTAAATTGTAGATTCATCAAATTCCTGTTGGTATATTTAACAAACATTTTTAATTCATCCACTGATCCCTGCCAGATTAGGAGCACATCATCTATATACCGATACCACTTGATGATACTACACTTATATGGATTTTCCATGTTGAATATAAACAAGTCCTCCTACCATCCCATGTAGAGGTTTGCAAAATTGTGGACAAATTTGGTGCCCATCGTGGTGCCTCTCACCTGGAAGTATTTATTCTCGAACATGAAATAATTCCTTGTTAGAATAAATTCCATCAATGTCTCCAAGAACCTCAATTTTGTATCATTAATGTAGCCACTTTTGCTGGCAAAGTATTTTACTGCAGCAATTGCCAATGCATGGGGGATTGATGTATATAATGAACATACATCCATAGTTACCCAGATATAATCATCTTGCCAACTTATCCCCTCTAAGATCTCTAACATGTGTTGGGTGTCTCTAATGTAAAACTGTAAACAGGGTACCATGGGTTTCAACATGTGGTCAACATATTCTGACAGCTTGGTAGTGAGACCTTCCATCCCCGACACTATCGTTCACCCGGGGGGTTCACTAACTCCTTATGATTCTTGTGTAGGTGATGGAAAATCGGTAGAACAGGATTCTCAATCCTCAGATAGTTGAGCTCGACATTCGTTAGAACTGAACAGCTCTTAACAAGCATAATTAATTCATCATATTCCTTCAAAAAGTTTTAGTGGGGTTTCCAGCCAGAACACGATATGTCTCTTTGTCCCCTAAAAGGCGATGTGCCTCTTTTACATAGTCTAGTCTGTCCAGGACCACAATTCCCCCAAATTTATCGGTACTATGGACCACTAAATCCATATCCTCGCTCAGTTTCTCTAGGTCTTTTTCTTCTGCTTTAGACAAATTCCCATGGACCTTATTCTTTTTCTTATCCCTAGAACACAAGTTGACACAAGCATGTTAGTGTTAATGGCTGTACTGGAGCCAGCTTTTATAGAACGGCCGTTTTTCCCAAACACACTGTCTCGGTCTACGAGAGATTATTAGCCTCTTTTTACACCACGGGCCAGTATTCATCATACCCTGTGTGCCTCTTATATCTGTATTTGGGACTTATAGATGGAAAAGTAACGTTTTACACTATACTACCCACTGTGTGGACGCTGAGGGACTTCAGGGGTGTGCTACACCGGTGCTCTAAAGAGGATATCTTTCAATATATGCTGAAACATACCTCACATGTTTGAGATTATCTCTGTGAGTGTACATATTTTATGAGCTTTTATTAATAAATTGATACTTTTAACTACTGCACTTAGATTTTCTGTACACTTTAGTGCACTGTGTTGCGCTCCATTTGCTCTGCTTTTTTTCAAGGTAGATACTAGGTAGCTTGATAGCAGGCAGAGTAGAATCAGGAATAGGTGTAGTCAGGCAAGTATAGATTGGCAACTTGTATTCAGGCAGGAAAAAATTATCCAATAGGTAGATACTAGGTAGCTTGATAGCAGGCAGAGTAGGGTCAGGAATAGGAGTAGTCAAGCAAGCAAAGTCTGGCAACATGTATTCAGGCAGGTAGGGGTTATCCAATAGAGTAGTCAAGCAAGCAAAGTCTGGCAATGTGTATTCAGGCAGGTAGGAGTTATCCAATAGAGTAGTCAAGCAAGCAAAGTCTGGCAATATGTATTCAGGCAAGAAAAGAGTTAAACTTATCTTCAGGCTTGGAAGGGTAAGGCAGAGTCGAAGTCAGACAGGCAAAAGTTCATTAACAGGATATCCAGAAAAGTAAGTACTCACAACAGCCACAGCAGATTAAACAAACGGGCACCAAAGGATAGAGATGCCGGAATAAGAACCCGGCCTGACATCAGCAGAGTGGGACGGCTTCAGTGAGGTAAGATGTTGCTAGGCAACAGCGTAGCGCACCAGTGGAGAAGACAGCAGTGAACTGAACAGATGAGCAAAGCGTGATATCTATCTTTAATAAATATAGAGATAAAAAAGTTGAAAAACTGAAGAATGAGATTACACAGATTGAAACTGTTTTAAATGAATACAAGGAGGATGTCCTAAAAAAGGAACTGGTCATGAGAAATAGAACCTCCTTGAAACAGTTTGAATCAGAGGTAATTAAGAACAAGAAGAAAAAACTAAATAATGCACTCTATGGAAACAAAGAGAGTTAGACACAGGACAAACCATTGATTAACAAAACCTGGGGGGGTAGATAGAGGAGTAGACTATGGGAATGAAAAAGTGGGTTTTGACCATTGACAATATCATATAAATGGACAACCTAAACAAGTTAATAAAAATAAAAACAAAAATAATGGTAGGCGAGACTCCCGTCAAAATAGAGAGCACCTTATAAGCAATGGAAATAATTGAATTAGACACAATGAGGGAAGGAGAGAGCCATACCAGGGAAATGGGATGTATGTTGGGGATGGGACACTCTCTCCCCAAAACTATCAGGACAGGAATATCACCATAAAGGGGATTTAGGTGCAAGACTAAAAGTGAATACCCAGAAAAGAAATCACCATAATACTAATAAAAATAAACAGTTTAAAGAAAAGAATGGTCGGAATAATACAAATAAGATAGAACAAAGAGGTATTGGGGGGTATTTCCATTTTAGAAAAGAACAAGTACAGCACTGTTTTTTAGGCCAACCACCGAGGGATCCACCTCAGGAAGGAAGTTAAAATTCAAAAAGAGGAATAGAGTATGAAGAAGAGGATGTAGAGGAGGGATGGTATGTAGAGCCAAGAAACAAAAAAAATGAAAGAAAAACATTTTTCAATCATATGGACAAAAAATCTTTAACATTTCACAGAAGAATCTGACTGAAGATGAGGAAATTTTGAGTAAGTAAGGGCCTTTCCTTTTCTCCAGATATAGCTCCAAATGATTTTGAGCTTTACATAGACATTACAAATTAGTGAGGAAATTGACCCCTGCCAGACATTTTAAACTAAAGAATAAACCAAAGGAATGTAGAGGAGGGATAGAAAATGGGGAGGAATCTCTAGTAGTTTTAGAAAGTTTGGAAGCTGAAGGAGATATTAGAAAGTTGGAAAATGATATTGCATTAATAAATATATTGCAGGAGCTAGAGGAAGAGGCCAAACAGATACCTATAAATTATAGCTCCTTAAAGAGGAATTCTTCATTTTACCCCATACAGTCAAAGGGGAATTATATACCAGTGTTTGAATCATTACTGGAGAAGGAGATAAGGGATATCTGTTCTAGGGATAAGAAAAAGAATAAGGTCCATGGGAATTTGTCTAAAGCAAAACCAAAAGCCCTAGAGTAAATGAGTGAGGATATGGATTTAGTGGCTCGTAGTGCCGATAAATGTGGGGGGGATTGTGGTCCTCGACAGACTAGACTATGTAAAAGAGGCACATCGCCTATTAGGGGACAGAGACATATCGTGTTCTGGCTGGGAACCCCACTAAAAACTTTTTGAAGGAATATTATGAATTAATTATGCTTGGTAAAAACTGTTCAGTTCTAAAGAATGTCGAGCTCAACTATCTGAGGATCGAGAATCCTATTCTACTGATTTTCTATCACCTACCCAAGATTCATAAGGGGTTAGTGAACCCCCCAGTAGGCCGATAGTGTCAGGGATGGGAGGTCTCACTACCAAGCTGTCAGAATATGTTGACCACATGTTGAAACCTATAGTACCCTGTTTATGGTCTTACATTAGAGACACCCCACACATGTTAGAGATCTTAGAGGGGATGAGTTGGCAAGCTAATTATATCAGCGTAACTATGGACGTATGTTCATTGTATACATCAATAACCCATGCATTGGGAATTGCTGCAGTAATATACTTTGCCACAAAAAATGAGGAATTATTTCATGTTCAAGAATAAATATTTCCTCCAGAGGCACCGCGATGGGCACTAAATTTGCCCACAATTTTGCAAACCTCTACATGGGATGGTGGGAGGACTTGTTTATATTCAACATGGAAAATCCATATACGAGTAGTATCATCAAGTGGTATCGGTATATAGACGATGTGCTCCTAATCTTTCAGGGATCAGTGGATGAATTAAAAATGTTTGTTAAATATATCAACAGGAATTTGATGAATCTACAATTTACCATGGAATATAGCAAGGAAAAAGTGACTTTTTTAGACTTGGAAATTTTACAAGAGGGAGGGGGTGTACTTACCAACCTGTAAAGGAAATCCACCAACACTAATGGGTATTTACATGCCATAGCAGTTGCCACGAGATGTGGAACAGAAACATCCCTCTGGGACTGCACTAGTTATGAAGATTTCCAGATAGAAGCAGGATTAATCAAAAACAGGTTTCTAGCGAAGGGATACCCAGACAGCTTCTTGGGAGAGATTCAGAACAGGGTAGGAAGGATGAAAAGAAAAGATCTGATTAAAGGGAAAGAAGTGAACAAGAAACAGAGGGGAGATTATACAATAGGAGAAGATACTATTAAGAAAAAGGTACAATTGATAACCAAATTTAATAGAGCATCAAGAGAGATTGAAAAAGCAATGAAAAAACATAATTGTCCCATCCCTATACAGGATCTTATCCTGAAAGAAGCTCT
>CAJPDP010075039.1:12386-26561 GCA_905336975.1 Bombina variegata variegata
TGTTACCTGTCACTTCTTTCCTATAGACCTCTGTAATCACTTTATCATCCTCATGATATAATAGTACATCCAGACATGGCATCTTTATTTCAGAGTAGCTAAATGTAAATTTCAGGTTACCAGTATTATCATTTAGATGACCCAGTAAATGATTGAGTTCTTCCATTGAACTTTCCCACACTATTAGCACGTCATCTATAAATCTTGTGTAAAATTTAATATTATTTTTACAGATATTCTGATCCCCAAAAACTGCCCTTAATTCAAAATCTGCCAGATATAAATTTGCATATGATGGGGCGAATTTTGCCCCCATCGCTGTTCCTCTTAATTGTATAAAGAACTCACCAAGAAAATAATGTAATTATGATGTAGCAACAAGATAGTGGCTTCTATAATAAATTGAATGAGTTCTGAATCATATTCCGAATATCTCTCTAGCATTCTTCTGACTGCACTTACCCCTAGGTCATGAGGGATACATGAACATAATGATACTGCATCAGTTGTGACAAAGTTATAGCCCTCTCTCCATTGAAAGTTTTGCAAAAGTCTGAGTAAATGTTTTGTGTCTCTCAGAAATCCAGGCAAAGATTGCACAATGGGTTGAAGTTGTGCATCCACCCAATTCCTTTATTGTTTACCCATGGAACTAATAGCTGAAATAATTGGTCTCCCTGGGGGATCGATCAGTGACTTGTGCACTTTTGGCAAATACTTAAACACTGGAGTTCTGGGAGACACAACATACACAAATTCACTGGTTTTACTAGAAAGTATTGCATTCTCCACACCCATATCTTAAAGGTCAATCTGTTGTATGAGTACAAATCCCCCAGTTGTCTATAAGCTTTCTTAAGGTACTGTTCCTTATCAAGGACTACAATATATATGCTGACCATTTTCCTAGTAGCTGGCTGGATTAGTCAAGACTGGTTATGAGGAATATTGCCCACTGTATAGATGGGATCTCACTGTGGGAGACTACAGTAGAATTGAGATATTAGGTTTCATATATATCTTTCCCCCCTAGTCCCCTTTTGTTCCCCCATTTTTTTCTCTTCTTCTGTTTGTTTATGGGAATCAGACTTATAAATAATACTCAATCATATGAATGTATAATTAATTGATTCTATCTGTTTATGTTGATATAGTAAGGCATTATACATAAGTGCCAATGTGGCATATATCATGTAATTTTATGTTTAAATTTGAATCATATGAATGCATTATCAATCATTATTATGTTGATGTATTTAGATACTGTTTATAGAATCTAACAAAGTACAGTGTCATAATTCTTTTGCCAATTCTGTATTATTGTTTTAATACTTTTCTCTTTATGTTTTGTCAAATTTTCTGTTAAGATTACTGTAGAGATGATCATGAAAATAATAAAATATATTTAAATAAATAATAAAAAAAACCAATCAGCAGGCCTTCCCTTTGGGCATGGTGAGAAGGGCACTAGCACCAGGTCCCAAACTTTTTTGGGGCCGTGCACTTTCACCAGGATTGAGGGTAATAAGGGGGCTTACCTGATGAGACCCACAAATTAATCTTGCTTGGGGCCCCACAAATGCTAAGGATGGCCCTGACCAGAAGTCAGTTGTGGAGCTGCTACAGCTGAAGCTAGTTTTCAGGGTTCAGATATTTGCTTTTTAAAAGGACAGTCTACACCAGAATTTTTGTTGTCTAAAAGATAGATAATCCCTTTTTTACCTATTCCCTATTTTTGCATAACTAACACGTTTATATTAATACACTTTTTACCTCTTGTGATTACCTTGTATCTAAACCTCTGCAGACTGCCTCCTTATTTCAGTTTCTTTGACAGACTTACCTTTTAGCCAATCAGTGCTGGCTCATAGGTAATTTAACAGGCGTGAGCACAATGTTATCTATACGGCACACATGAACTAGCGCTGTCTAGCAGTGAAAAACTGTCAAAATGTACTGAGATAAGTGGTAAGGGCTTAGAAATTAGCAGATGAGGTTACCTAGGTTTAGCTTTCAACAACGAATACCAAGAGTACAAAGAATTTTTGTTGTCTAAAAGATAGATAATCCCTTTACTTCCCATTCCCTAGTTTTGCATAACTAACACAGTTATATTAATACACTTTTTACCTCTTGTGATTACCTTGAATCTAAGGGGCATTTTTAACAATGTGCGAGCGGACATGATACGAAGTAACGTATCATGTCAGATGCACATCACTGCCCATTGATAAATGCCGACAGCATACGCTGTCGTCATTTATCATTACACCAGCAGTTCTGGTGAACTGCTGGTGCAATGCCGTCCTCTGCAGATTCGCGGCCACTAACAGGGGGTGTCAATCAACCCGATCGAATTCGATTGGGTTAATTTCTGTCTACCATCTCAGAGCAGGCAGACAAGTTATGGAGCAGCATTCTTTAGACCACTGCTTCATAACTTCTTGATAACTTCTGTTTCCAGCGAGCCTGAAGGTTTGCCGGAAACAAGGGGCCTCAAGCTCCATACGGAGCTTGATAAATATGCCCCTAAGCCTCTGCAGACTGCCCCCTTATTTCATTTTTTTTACTTTTAGCCAATCAGTGCTCACTCATAGGTAATTTAACAGGAGTGAGCACAATGTTATCTATATGGCACACATGAACTAGCGCTGTCTAGCAGTGAAAAACTGTCAAAATGCACTGAGATAAGAGGCAAGGGTTTAGACATTAGCAGATGAGCCTACATAGGTTTAGCTTTCAACAACGAATACCTTGAGTACAAACCAAATGTGATGATAAAAGTAAAATGGACCCCTTTTTTTTAATTGCATGCCCTATCTGAATTATTAAAGTTTAATTTTGACTTGACTGTCCCTTTAAAATATTCTGTGTCCCAGTGCAGTGGCGTTCAAGTCTTTAAACCTGTTATAATTATAATAAAAAAACATTTGCTGTAATACTAGTTATTTTTACTCACAAATTCTTAGCGTACAGTAAATATCAGCTGTAGGTTTATATTTGTATGTAATATTTATTCAGCAGGCAACCTACCTCATTTAGTCTGAATGCTACTTAATTTAGATACTTGTGCAATTTTCTCAAGCTTTCAATTAATTTCAGAACAGTTCATTGCCCTGTTTGTAAAATATTTATGTAAATGGCAATAAGAAAAAGATGTTGCGCATAAAGGAAAATCCCCAGTACAGTAATATTATTTTTAAGAGATAATTAAAGTGGGCTGCAGATAGAAAATCTAAAACATTAATGGATTGTAATTGCAGTTCTTGAAAAGGAACATTTATACGAGAAAAAAATATGCCTTTCCATTGTGTAAAAATCTGAGCTTTTACCCATCTCTAAAGCAACAGTGCATCTTTGATATAAAATTATAGAATAATCAGTCTAAAATAATATAAACGCTGATGATCTTTTATCAGCATTTGATACAGTCATTTAGCCTCTTAGAGCACGTCCTCCTGCATGATTAAGAAAAGGCTTTTTATAATAATTTAGCATAAACATTAGCACAGTCAGATTTAGTTATCTTCTTTACAACTGCTGTGAAATTAATTTATTTTTGTTTTCAATCTTGTTTAAAATAAAGCACTTTCAAAACATTCCATGCAGCAATGTGTGTGGGTGAAAATGTTTATCTTAAACAGTAGAATTGCATACATCAACAAATTAATATTAAAAAGACAACACAATAGATTTTTTTCTGACAAATTTCAATGTTTTTTTTCATAGTTACTGAATGTCCTGTTTTTTCCCCAGGGCAGTCCAGTTGTTGTCTTCTTGTCAATGCCTTTTAAATCTGTCCCTTGTTCACTTTCATCTGTATTTAGCTTAGAAATTCTGTGCACAGTGAAAAACACCACAGAGGTCACTGTAGCTTTTGATTGCATTACCATTTTCATTGATTACTGTGTATGGTTTTTTTCTGTGCTCTTCTTTATCTGTGGTCTTCTGTTTTATTGAAGGTTAGCAAGTTGAGAACAGGTATCAGGTAAGGGGGAGCCATAAGATGTGATACCAGGGATGGGTAGAATGCAATGTGTGAGGAGGCAAAGCCTCTTAATAGTGTTGCACAATATGGAACATGTGTAATTCTCCCCTCTATATACACAAGGATGCGCTCGCATTGCGCCTAACTTTTAATTCCAGTGCACATTTACGTGAACTGGTATTACTCAGTGGAGCGCAAATATTGTGCTTGCGAAAGTTAAATTTTGAGCTCCACTTGTAATCTAGGCCTCTATTCATACAGATCAGTAGACTATACATGCATCAGCACAATGGGTCAAACTTATTTTTCTCCACCATTTGCCTTTCAATTAACTATACTACCAATTGCTGATATACGAACAAAAATAAAATACAAAAACAAACACATATTCTTATGACACCTGCAAAACATAAAGCATATTTGTAGACTTGTGTGTGATAGAAAATAGGTAAGGGGGAAAGCAGCATCGCTCTAAGTCCATGGATGAATCACTGCAAACATAGTCCGATCACAGCAGAGGCTCTCACTAAGGCAGCGTAACGCAAACGTACGCCGTGACACTGAAGTGTGGTGCCCACCAATCAGAGGATACAGGCTGAGCCAGCCATAGCATGAATCAGAAGAAGAAAAAGGCAGCACTCCATGAATCTGTATACGTAAAAAACAGTCTTTAATAGAACAGGTTAAAACCAACACTCAATGTACAAAACATGGACGGAAGGGGGGAGTCCTTACGTGTTTCGTGCTGTGTGGCATTTAGTCATAGGATCCTATGACTAAGTGCCACACAACATGAAACGCATAAGGACTCCTCCCCTCCGTCCATGTTTTGTAGATTGAGTGTTGGTTTTAACCTGTTCCATTAAAGATTGTTTTTGCGTATCCGGATTCATGGAGTGCTGCCTTTTTCTTCTTGTGATAGAAAATATGTTGTATAAAAATGTCTTCATTTCTTCACACAGTGTTATAGCATGCATGTTTATTATTACATTTTGTGAGGGTTTCTCACTTAAACCAAATGATTTTCCTGGAGTTACAAATTACTTTGCAGCAATTTGTTACTCACTGCCAAGTGGCAAAATGCATATAACACATGATGATTATTTAAAAACAGCTAATAAGCTGTAGCATTTTGGATTCATGGGAGGAAAAGTATTTGAAATGATCGCAAAAAACTCACATCTTATTTATGTAAATTCCTCTACTTTACCACTTATAAGGTCCTCTGAGATCTTGACTTCCTCAAGCAGTGCTTAGAAAACAGCTGTTCTATACATTGTCACTATCAGTCTGTTGCTGCCTTTCAGCTAGGTGACCAGTCTTAAAGGGTTTTTAATTGAACTTTGGTCTGTGCCAGCTGCCTCATTAACTGATCTGTTTAATCAGTCACTATTGACAGAAGTTGTTCCAGATCATTGGTAAATAGTGAATGTAGTATCTCTTCATAAAAAGGGCAGTAGGGAAGAATCTGGTAACTAAAGGCCAGCCACTTCTGTAGTAGGGAAATTAATGGAAACTCTCTTAATAGAATAAATTATGACTTTGTTAAAGCCAAACAATTTAGAGGACTATGGAGCATGTTTTTACTTCAGGGAGATCATATCAGACTAATCTAATTGCCCCAAAATATCAGGCAATCTTTCTCTAAACAAGGAAAGATCGTCTGGGATTGACATGTTCCTTGTTCAGTGGAGGATTGTCTGATATTTCAGGCCTGAACTGACCTTCCTATGCTGGATCAGACTGATATACTTCAGAAAAGTTCACTGTAAAAGCACAATTGGGATAAACTCACCCTAGAATTAGCTACTGAGCTGTTATTTATTCCTGGTAGAGGTATCCGCATTCTGTATGCATTTGTATTATGATCCTGGGGATGTCTCCCTAGGGGTGATAGGGTTAAACAGACGTAGACTCCTTGCCCAATGTGCTAAATGACTACATCTCAGGATGAAATGATCATATGGGGTTGTCATGTTCCTTGTTCACAGGAGTATTGTCTGGAATTTTGGGGCTGGACTGACCTTACTAGGATGGATAGAATAAGCTTTTAAGCTGTAGTTCCTTCCTGGTAGAGCGCTTATCTTTCTGTATGCACAGGTATAATTATGTATATTTATGTGTATATATATATATATATATATATATATATATCAGGGTGGAAAAATATCACTATGGTTTACTAGTCAGGGGTTAAAAGCTACTAGTCCACTCAATGTTAAAGATGTGAAAAGTCAAATTTCCCAGCCGTCTGAGTCTAGTGGACCACTGGAAATTTATATATATATATACACACATATACATACACACGCACACATGCTTATATATAGTTATAGCTATAAACAGATAAATAAATAAATACATATAACATATTCTATGTGCAAAACATTGGAATGTCAAATATTTACGGTAAATACACAGAATAACACTTAATTAAAGAAGAATATTGCATAAATATGCTTTTACATATTTTTATTTACTTAACTGCAAAGGGCTCCAATGCACTTATATCTATGTCTATATATGTACCTAAGTTAAAGCCCTTTGCCTGCCTTTTTTTTCTAACACCTGAGACCTCATATCTTTCAGCACTTATAACTTGTGTGCAATATTTGTATTACGTTATTTTATTAGATGGTGTTATTATGAGTGTAAATGTAATTTGTAAAGTATTTTTGATGTGTTTTGTGACACTTTGTTTTGCAAAACAGTTAACCACATCTGAGGATGCGTTAATCTTTCTAGAGTAAACTGTGATTGTGCTCATGAGTTCACATTTATTTTCAACTTTTAATATGAGCGCAATTTAACCTGTGTGCAAACGATCTTGAAATGAAAACCTGATATCGCTTGTGCTCAAATGTTTGCTCTCCACTAGTAATCTGGCCCTTAATGTACCACTCACTAAATGCATTTATGTTTCTATATGTGATTTATAACAAACAGCAGAAGGCTGTTTGCAATATGTTGTACAACTGTCATTGTTTTAAGTGCAGTATTTCCAGATATTTCTAATAATTGCAAATGATAATGGGGTAAATTTATTATTGGCTGAAATGGGCCAATTAACCCTGTTTCCGCGCGAGCCTTTAGGCTTGCCGGAAACAGGAGTTAAGAAGAAGCAGCAGTCTATAGACCGCTGCTCCTTAACTCATACGCCACCTCTGAAGCTGCATACAGCAATCCGCCTGAAACTATACGATCGGGCTGATTGATACCCCTGCTAGCGTCTGATTGGCCGCAAATTTGCAGGGGCGGTATTGCACAAGCAGTTCACTAGAACTGCTTGTGCAATGGTGAATACGGACAGCGTATGCTGTCCGCATTCAGCGATGTCCACCAGACTTTAAGAAATTGACCCCTAAGTGTTTGTTATCTAAATAAAACTCTAAAACCATGGTTTTATTAATCAGCATGACTTTAATTCTAATTTTGAAGAAAGACAAACATATCAATGTTATTACAAAAACATTCTCATCTGAGAGTATTACCAATAATTATAATATGGAACTATGATGTCTGTTTTTATTGATTAATATTGATATGATGACATCACTTTTGAACTCATTTGGTGTAAAAAATATTTAACTATTTAATTTCCAACTCTGAGATGACGTCTTCCTTGCTTATTTTTTTCCATAGTTCAGGAATCTTCCCTAAGCCTACAAACTTCATTTTATGCTGATTTTCCAGGTCTGACTGGAAGCGACAAACAACCCATTTCCAGTATTTTTGTGATGAGCTGTCAGGTGTAATTGACCAGTTAGAATAAGGAGGTCCAGCTGTTCTGTAATTTTTGTCGAGGACGGTAACATTTGAATCATGACTTATACAAAATGAGCCATTACCGGCTACAAGACTGGTGCAGATATCAGTCACAAACTGATCTGTGTTCTTATAGTAACGGCCTGTTAGTCCATTAGGACGATGAAACTGGACACTGTGGTCTCCATCATGTTCGGACAATGTGTTAGTGCAGATGGCATTGCAGAAAGGACACTGATGCCAGCAGCCAGCCAGCTGATCTAGCAGAATTTCATGTGGCTTAGATCTGAATTTAGTCATGTCATTAACAGAAAAGTCTTTATTAAGTTGTTGCGCTACTATTTCCAGTGCCTTTGACATGGCTTCTTTTAGAAAGTCAATGTCATCTATACCTTGATGATCTACACTTTTGAAGTCGCTACGTAAAATGTTTATGTTGTCTCCCAGTTCTGAGCAGAACGTATCCAACCATAAGCTCACGGTACTCTTTACCTTTTCTATCCTTTTCATTGAATTCTCTATAGCTTTTAGAATCAGAGTTTTGTAATGGTCCATGCTAGTGTTTAAAAATGTTGACAGCCTTGAACAACTTTCGTCAAGTAAGTAGTCTTCAATACATTCCTGAATGAAGTTTTTAAAAGAGGATTTGGGGTAGTGAATATACTCATAATATGCCGGGAAATCTTCCTTTTCAGCCAGTGACTTCAATATATAGTTCTCTAGGTTCGATCTGTTTCCACTGAAGGCTGGGTAGTTGCACCTCATCTCCCTCGCTATGTCTATTGCAGCCTTTTCATACACTGCTTGTTGGATGGCCTCTTTAAGTTTTGCGCATAACAAGTCAGCAAATGAAGCAATCTTTTTTTTCCCTTCACAAGAGCATTTAAAGCTCTGAAAGAAATAGTCTCTCTTATTTTCAAGATGAATGTGAGGTTTGTTTGTTTCTTGGAAATCTTTAGACATCTGCTGAAAACTCCTTACTGCTTTACGGCAAAGATACACTGACACAAGCATTGTGTATTCATTTTTAAATTTAAAGCCATGCATCAAATCTTTCAGCTCTATTTTTATTTTATGTAGTATTTCATAAAAATAATCTTTCTGATAGTCGATTTTCTTTTGTTTTTTTCCCTCAATATATTCATCTATAAGTTTCTCTAAAGCACATGTTATCAGTTTGACTTTTTCTTTATCAGCATTTGATAGTTTTGTTATGAAATACCATTTTACGTTTGGAGAAATAAAATTGATAAATACTTCAGGAAAAAAAAACCATTTGGACGAATCCTTAATTATAGTCAACACATCAAATTCCTTTCCAAAGTTCTCAAGTAGAGCAATTTCTACATCCAAATCTATATTTGGTGGAACAATAGATGGGGATCTTTTCTTAACCTCTGCAATCCATGAATTCCACAATGTATTAAAATTTTGCCTCAGTTCATCTTCACTTAATTCTTTTCCCTTCAACTTTAGTGCCAGCTCTTTGCTTCTTTGAAACAGTTCACCTTCATAATGTCCTTCCATTTCATCTATCTTTCTTCTGCTGTCATTTGATATAATTAATTGATTTAATTTTTTTCTTGTCTGTTCTATAAGATCTTGTTTCACAGTAGACAGTCTATTTTGTGTATTTGCTTTCCACTGTATTAGTATTGCTTCATCACTTTTATCACTGAAAAACATCTCTAGATCTTCCATTACTTTGTCATTTGGTTCTTGGAGTTGTCTATGAAGATAAGGTATTTCAACTGTTTTAATTTCACCTTTTCTGATTTGGACATCCATCCTGTTCTGTAGGATTAGCATGTGTTCTCTCAGTTCCCATGTCCACTGTCCATATTTAATTTCCAGTTTGTTATAAACTGCTATCTCAAGAGAATTCTTGAAACTGAAAACAAAATTCTCAGTTAACAAAGCCTTCCATAGATCACAAACCCGGTTTTTGAAATCTGACATTTTTAATATGTTGTTTGGAGACTCTTTTTTTCCGGTGTCAAGTATGATGTTCTTGAGAAATTGCACATTTCGGCTATAGCTTGGGTTAGGAGGAGCCATAGGGGGGTCACCTTCCCAGAGGTGGGCAAAATAATGAAGATGGGTGTTTACATCAAATTTGATGACCTCATTAAAGCATTTTATTTCAGAGTGTTCTTGCTGAGCTGCGGTCAATGTCATTTCATCAAGTTTTTCCTGAAGTCGTCTCCGTCCCTCCATGGTTTTTTCTTTTGCTGTGAGTTCACCTACATTTTGATGGACAAACAGGCAGCTTGGTCTGAGATTTACTTGCTTCATCCTCAGGAATGCTTGGACAGCTATCTGTAGAATATCTTGCATTTCAGAAGGATTTTCCCCAAAAATATTGATTAGCGTCAGATTCCCCAGACCAATGACAAATGTAGCAAGTTCATTATCGTGACTCATTGTATCTTTGTTGCACAATTCAGGGGCCCTTAAACCTTCAGTATCAATAACAAGTACATAGTCAAAATTCAGCTCTTTCCTTAGGTGTTCATCAACCTTAACAAGCTGCATAAAAGCTCCTCGGGTGCATCTTCCGGCACTTACTGCAAACTGTAGCCCAAACATAGCATTGAGTAATGTTGATTTTCCAGAGCTTTGTATGCCAAGTACAGAAAGGACAAACAGTTTTAGATCTCCTAACATTGCAATCAATTTATCTAAAACTGCTCGTATCCATCTCAATGGCACATGTGCTGCATCACCGTCCATCAGCTCAATGGGATATCCAGAAACCATAAGTGTGGCAGCAATTTCAGGTAAGGAGAATGAACATTTCTCTGATGTTGGAAAGGTTTCTTGCGCTTCATAGATCTGCCCTAATTCTCTCAGAATGTGTTCAAGGCCAAATGTTGAGTCATTTATCTGTTTTGATATTTCTTCTAATCTTCTTTGTTGTGTTTCTATAAATTCATTGCTGTTTTTCTTTTCTTTTTCAACAGAAAGTTTTGACCACAATTCATGGTACTCCTCATACAACACGGAAAGTTTTTCTGATGATAATTTATCTAAACACATTTTAAACCAATGAAGAAAGTACATTATTAATGATTGTGAGTTTGAGTGTAGGATTTCCAGGAAAGATCTCATGAAGTCATTGAGTGGAAATGCTCTTTGTAATTGTTTTTGCCTTAAATTATTTTTTTCTGCCTCAATGTTATCCCGGTATTGCTCAATGCTCAGATTTGTTTTTCCCTTAAGCCGAGTAAGCTCCTTATCATTTTTGCACCACGTATGCCAAAGATAACCTTGTAAAGGAAGGAATTTTTCCTTCATGGCTGATAACTTTTTTTTTTGTAACAAGCTGAGTATAACATTGGTCATTGTCCTGCCTTCATTACACAGGGTTTGATCTTCATCAATAATGAACTCATAGTTCCTAGCAATATTTGCGCAGCTGTCAAGTGAGGTTGTGACCTTTGATATAGACACAATTTTTTTAATTGCACATGTAAGCTCATTAATTAATTCTGCTTCATTTCTGTTTTTAATCCCAATTTTCACATTTAAACCGCTCTTTTGTTGAGTTCGCTCTTTGTCTGTAAGTAAACATATTAAAGGTTTAGAAGAATTATAAAAATGTTCTAAGACTTGTTTGCATTTCTCATCATTTATTTCAGAACTTGTTACAAATATCACATTGACTGAGGAAATTTCTTGTAGAAAATAAAGTTGTTTCTCATGTTCTCGTGCATCACCGTGGAGATTAGTGAATGCAATGCAGTCATCAAACAGGTCATCTTCTGTACCACCCGGGCAATACCAAGCAACTTCTACAACACCTTTCATCAGCAATGAGTTTTTAGTACTTCCTATGCAATGACGATGGAAAAATGTGTCATGTTTTTTCTTACTCATCAAGGAATTAATAATCTGAGATTTAGAAGTCAGTGATGTACCAAGTCGAATGAAAGAAACCACTGGTGTATCCGTTTCAATAATAGGTTTTGCAGCGTTGACTGTACTTTTACCCTTCCATGTTTTCTTAAGGTTTCTAAATAACCATAGAGGAAATTCGATATCCTTGGCATCGGGATTGGGTATCAGAAGTGGAAGGGCAAACTGGCAAACTGAGAGCTTTGTGTAAATATATTGCCTGGTAAAATCATCAGCACAATGGAAAATAGCCATCTGGACATCCATTGGGTGGATAACTTTGTTGGTTTCTGGAGTTACTACATCACCGTCGTCATCAGATTCATTGAAAAAACTATTAAAAGTTTTTGATGATTTATTCTCAGCATTTATTATCCTGGTTCCTGATGCTGAATCATTTTCTGGCTTGCACTGGAGATATCTCGCACGGTAATCTAACATGAGTAACCTTTGCAAAAATTGAAAAGGAAGCTGTTCTGTTGTTATGGTTTCATCTTCATTAAGAGAATACTTAGAAATTACATGAAAATCTGCAATCTTCATTTTTTGTGGATAATATTCTATAAGGTCTAACTCTTTCAGTAGATTCAGAACATTTTGATTACTTTCTGTTTTTAAATGCTTTTTAAAGATGTCTTCTGTAGCATTAGAAATAGTCTTGTGATCTTGGAAATATTTATGTGTTTTTAGATCTTTATTCTTGCAGTTTCTCTGGTGATATATTAAAGTTTTGAGATCTTCTTCCAAATGTTCCCATTGAGAATTGTCAGTATAATGGTTAAGCATACGGTCAACATCACATGAGAATAATCCTGCCAGGTGTTGTTTCATAAAACTAATACAATCTTGTTTTTGCTCTAATGATATTTTGGTGTGTCCACAGACCGATTCCAAGCCAGTCAGCAGTACAAAGGCTTGTGCTTTGTGAACACATTGTTCTCTCAAGTTTGTATACTCTTTATAAGATTCTTGCATTTTAGAACTCATGAACTGAATATCTTCTGGCCTTAAAAGACTTTGAAACTCACGTGTTTCTACACAAAATCCAAATCTGTTGGCGATACAAAGCAACAGCAGCTCTGTCTCAATCTGATTGAGGTGTCTCATGGTCTGCAGAAAAGACTGCAATGACAGATTAATAGTATTTGTAGAGTTATGCATTACTTGTTGTATTTCTTCTTCTGATGCCGTTTCTTCATTTACATATTCTATTTCTTCCTTTGCTATTTGAAATGTATCAATCAGTTCATAAAACTCATAAATCTGTCTGTGTTCTCCGTCACTTGGTTTTTTTTCAGGCATTTTCCCCTCAGATGGGGATTGATTTAATGGTGATAACATTCTGGCAGTACCTTCTACCTAATATAATAACTTAAATAGGTTTTCAAGTGTTTGCTTTTTTAGAGATATAGCACCTTATGATTAGTGCTAAGCATTGTAATGCCTCGATAAATTAGCATTTGTCCAGTTCAAGGTTTTCTAAGCGTGTGGCATCTCTTCTTGCTACCCCAGATATTGCTGAAAGACAGAATAAACATTTTAAAACATTAAAAAAATATTAAATAAAAAAATATTAGGGGTTAGTGCATGATTAAGCATTTGGCTTCACAATCCATTTTCAACCATTTCTTTTAACAAATATAGTAATGTTACCGGGTGAATAAATAATATTTCAAACTGAAATATTTTCCTTTGTGGGAATAGAAATGTGGAAGAGCTAAGTAGCCTAAATACTTAAATGATATTTGTGAAGCAGGGAGGGCGTAGACTACATTTGTATGATATTAAATCTCTGTACCCATCTTCGTTTAATACTAAATTCCAGGGCATTTCGCTATATCTGTCTATCGAAATATACAGGAGATGCTTTATAACGGTATACATATATATGGATGATAAATCTGTATGGCACACACACACACACACACATATATATATATATTTATACACACACGCACACACACTATCTAAATGTGCATGTCTTGTCTAGGGAATCAAATGTTTATAATTAGATCGAATGTCCACATTCGAAATTTTGAATTTAACGTTCGATTTAGCAAATACTATTCAGAAGTTCAATAGTTCATGTGGTAGGGAATTTAGCAAATTAATACATAATAGATACAAATATATCAATTTGAATGTTTCTATTTCGATCTAATATTGCATAATTAGAATATTACATTTAAAGAAAGCATTAGAAATACTATTACAAATATATAAATTCAACGAACATTCGAAAATCGAATGCTATGTAAACATTCGAAATTCAATTCAAACAAATGTGTTAAAATTTATTTCATTTTTCGAATGTTGCGATACATTTGTCCGTCCATAGTCATGTCTGTATCAGTGGTATTACTGGTTACGTGATAATCTTTCCAAGCACAGTCTTTGTAGTGTCTAGAGACTGGTCTGTATACCTGTCTATATATTGATGCTAAATAACTTATGTATACCAGTTTATATCTGCATGATTAAGGTGAAGAGCGTATGTCTATGCATGCTTAAGGTAGTGTGTGTAT
>CAJPDP010075075.1:0-10523 GCA_905336975.1 Bombina variegata variegata
TGTTGTTGTGTTGTGTGTGTATATGTCTGTGTATGAATGTGTGTGTATGCATTTGTGTTGTGTGTGTATATGTCTGTGTATGTATCTGATGTGTGTCTGTGTATATGTGTTGTGTGTGTATGTATGTGTGTGTATATGTCTGTGTATGTATGTGATGTGTGTATGTATATGTGTTGTGTGTGTATATGTCTGTGTATGTATGTGTGTGTATGCATTTGTGTCGTGTGTGTATATGTCTGTGTATGTATCTGATGTGTGTCTGTGTATATGTGTTGTGTGTGTGTGTATATGTCTGTGTATGTGATGTGTGTATATGCATATGTGTGTGTGTGTATGTATGTGTTTTGTGTGTATGTATATGTGTAATGTTTAGTAACTGTATGTATGTGTGAATATGTCTGTGTATGTATGTGTTTTGTGTGTATGTATATGTGTGTGTAATGTTTAGTAACTGTATGTGTGTAGTTTATCGGTGCAATATCAGGCATATGTTCTACAAATATTAGGCACAGTGAGGAGAGCTTGTTATGCTTAGCTTATGTTTCCGGAGGGACACGTTTTGCTGAAGCACTACACGGAAATGCAAGGATCTGTGTCTTTGAATGAGCAGTGAGCCCTTAACAGGTATGTGACACTGTGACCGTGATGTATGTGGAAGTGATAGCAGTGTGCCTGATGCATGGGGAGGTGACAATATCACTGAGATTCGTGCTTGGTAACAGTATAGTGACCTGATGTCTGCGATCGGTAGCAGGAAAGTGAGCCTGGTGTATGGGGGAGGTGACAATAGTGTGATCCAGATGTATGATGGTGACAGCAGTGTGACCCTTAATACACGGGGAGTTAACAGTACTACAGTCCTGATATTATGGAAAGTTGCATACATTGTAAGCATAATGTATTCGGGGGTCACAACAACATCATCACCCTAATATATTAAAGTTTACAACACTGTGATTCAGATGTATAAGTGGGGTGGCAGCAATTGGAACATCATGGCATATAGGGGAATATCAGTGTGACCCCAACACATGAGAGAGGTGGCAGTAATGATGTAACCCAGATAGGGAGTGATAGCATTAGGACCGTGATGTATGGGGGAGTGACAGCTGTGTGGCTCCAATGCAAGGGGAGGGGGACAAGTGTGGCCCATATATAAGGAGTGTGACAGTTATTTAACCCTTTTAAATGGTGAATCTGATAGTATTTTGAACCTAAAATATGAAGGGGGGGGGGTGACAGTACACGAACCAGATGTATGGGTGTTCGCAGGATTGTGAGCCTGGTGTATGTTCAGGTAACAGTGTTATATGGAAAAGGTGACTGCAATGTGGCCCTGGTATATGGTGTTGGTGACAGTTGTGTGACTATGGAGGAAGGAAATTGAGTTTTTAATATTCATGTGTGGGGGAGGTGACCCTTGTGTTAGTAGAGAAGTGATTGTTGTTTCATTGATGTGTGGGATAGTTGATTTTATTGTAAACCTGATCTTTAGTTTGTAACAGCAGTGTAATCACAATGTATGGGAGGTAATTGAAAGCATTGTGAGCCTAATGTATGGGGGAGGTGACAGTGCTGAAACCCTGATATATGTAAGGCAAAACTTTTATCAGTTATTTGGAGAAGTTTCTAAATGGTGTCAAATTATAAAACCAGAGTTGCATTAGCAGTTCTTAAGAAACTGTAGAATCATTTTGACTAATGTACTTGACATGATGTGCATTACATTGTCCCCAAATGGCTGTTCAGTATGGCAATGCGCCGGTCAATATAGATAGCATTTAAAAAAATAATTGAAAAACAAAAAATGCTCTACACAATAAACTGGTGCTACAGGCACTAAAAGAGTTAAGTCAGGTGTGAGTGTCTTGTGCGAGTTTACACAGGATTCATCATGTTTGGGCGTGACTTTCCACTCAACTTGGCGTTTCTTATTATCTATATTTTGAGGAAGTAAATAACATAAATCCTTTTTAAAGTGAATGGAATGGAGTAGAAAGAGACATTTGTTGCCAGTAATAAGAGACTCTGCTGCTTGGGGGTGGGGTATTCAATCTGTAGTCACTCTTCTAGTGAACACTTACACCTCTGTTATGTGTATAGAACTATATCATTTATTATTGAGATTATGTCAACACATTGCCCATCCCCACCCTCTACACTAGCTTTGATCCTGCATAACCTTAAATTGCCAACAAACTGAAACATCAAAAATAGTGCAGAGCAAATCTTTTGAACTTGACAAATTGGAGGTATGTAAGATGTGTTTTTTTTATGCACTCTAGTACAGCTGTAAATTGACTTTGTACTGTTTGGTGTAACAGTAATACTATAATTTCATTTCAGGCTTAAATATTCTGTTTAATGTAGTAGTTTTAGATCATTTAAATGTTGTTTGTCTGTTTTCAGGGAGATTGGTCACCACTGTTCCCTTAAAGTCCTATGTTTATCTAAGGAGTCTGGCCACATCTGACAATTTGTCTACACTTGAGAAAATAGGTTCATAGAGTAAGTGAGCAACTGTGGAAAGGCCAACTGTCCCTAAATGTGACTTAAACATGTGTCTGCACAGTTAGTGTCAAAATGTTTCTGTGCCTACGTTAAAGCCTGCCATATAATATTATGTTTCTATTTTTCTTCTGCAGTTTGAGAAGAAATAAATATTGGATTATGAAGAGCCTTTAGCCAGACACCACTAAATGCCTATAATTATGTGGTATGCAAGAAGTTAGCATTTATGGAAATATGCAAACCGGAGCAAAACCCTTGACTATCACAGACAGCACTTCAGACTTCTCAGAATAGTGATCCTACTACCTTACTACTATGGCTGTCCTGGATTCTTTCATCTCTTTTGAAAACCTTAGAGAACTAAAGCGGCTCTGTCATTGGGGTCCAATCATAGCTTTGGGGGTCATAATCATTTGCTCCATTGTGGCCATTTTAGACTCAATTCTTTGGTACTGGCCACTGGATTCCCCGGGTGGAAGTCTCAATTTCCTCACATTGGTAAACTGGACTGTTATGATTCTCTACAACTATTTCAATGCAATGTTTATTGGGCCTGGATTTGTGCCTCTGGGATGGAAACCGGTAAGCAAAACTGTATGAGTGGAAAATGAGTTTGTACCCTTTACTGTTGTCATATTAAAGGGACACGAGTCAAAATAAACTTTTATGATTCAGATAGAGCAGCACTTTTAAGACCCTTTCCAATTTACTTCCATTATTAAATTTCGCACAGACTTTTTATGTGCACAGTTTCTGGGAAACAAGATCCTACTGAGCATGTGCACAAGCTCACAGTGTATATGTATACTAGTCTGTGATTGGCTGATGTCTGTCACATGATACAGGGGGCCGGAAAAGTTGAGAAAAAAATAAAATTGTCAGAAAAAAATCTACCGCTTATTTGAAATTCAGAGTAGGTGTTATTGCGTTGTCTTTTTATTATGCACATGTTAGTTATGCAATTCTACTGCATTGAGTGGTCCTTCACTTGTTGCTGGTTCCATTAGTTACTAAATAGATTAAGGGGGCAGCTACAACTCACAGTTTGAGAAAAAAACTCTTTTTTTAAAGAGAGTTTTCATCATTGATTATATTGTTTTGTATTTTTTAAAGCTGACGGACATAAACCCTAAATACTGTATCCTAGGAGTAAAGGAATGTAAATCATTCAGCCTTCCAAATATTTTGCCGCCATCTGTCAGTGAAGGGGTTAAAGTCTTGACTGCAGTACTGAGCAGAAGCATATTGCTAATATTACATTGAAATGTATTAGTTTGTAACTCATTTTAGTAGGAAAGGTATCATTTTTAGTCAATGTAAGTTAAAGGGAAATTACATTGTGGTAATAAAATGCTCTAATTTGTTATAAGTTACATATTATTATTATTATTATTAAAGAAACACTTGTTTCTAATTATGTCTTTTTTAACTCCTGGCATTTAATTGTATTAGTTTAGCACACAGAGAGGAGCATGTATTTACTTAGTAATGGTAAATCCGAGCGTTTAAAAATACGCTAGGATTTACCATCACGAAAAATAAAGTAATCAGTTACTAAAAACAAGGTGCTAAACTCTCCCTTTCTATGCCGCGGCAAGTCGCTAAAGTCAGCGGGTCCGACCGCCCACAGCACAGTGCTCTTCTTCAATGAGGTGACGTTTCCACCTCTAAACCAATAGCTGTGCTAGTCCTCTGAATCCTAGCACGGCTATTGGTTTAGAGGTGGAAAACGTCACCTCATTGGTAAAGAGCGCTGTGCAATGGGCGGCCGGAGCCGCTGAGTTTAGCGACTTGCCGCGGCATAGAAAGGGAGAGTTTAGCACCCTGTTTTTAGTAACTGATGAATGAAACTACAGTTTATTTTTAATAATGGTAAATCCTAGCATTTTTTTTTAGACTTTGATTTACCATCATTACCCTGATGGTACTTATTTGTCTACATCGGAACAATGTTCTGATGTAAACAAACCACATGATCGTTTTTGATTTGAAGTATTTAAACACATATTACCATTAGGCAAACACCCTTTAAAAAGCCACTTTTAGTATGTCTGATTTTCTGTTTTGTCTAATCAGAGGCCTTCTATCTAAGTAATGTTTATATAGCATATAGCAGTATCTGGCATACCTCCCAACATTTGGACTTGGAGGTCTATGTTGTGTGTGTGGGAGACTTGTCCACAGGTGTTTTGTGGGCAGAGCTGTGACGGGAAGAGCGGAGTCACAGCAGTACTGTGGTCGGGGGTAGGAACAGTCCACAGGAGCCGCAATGCTATTTTTAATTCCTTTAAACACAGAGTTATGTAAATAGTGACAAAATAGCATGTTCTAACAGATTAGAGCTTTTAATGTTTTCACTATAATATCCCTTTAATGAACCATTTTATGGTAGATAATTTGTGTGCTCTCCCTTTATTGTCATCATTTGTGAGATTCACAGAGTCTTTAAACAGGAAGCAAAAACTTCTCCATACACAAATATCCTTGTCTAATGCCAATGGACTACTATTTTTTTGCTGCTTGCTAAATTTGAAATAAATGTTTAAATCCCTCTCTTGATTACAGTATTATACATTGCATCATGAGCGCTGATCATGTTTTTTTTGTATGACACTAGATTTATTAGAAATTGGCTACATTAATTATGTAGGGCGGGTTACAATGCATATTCATAGACCACAATGCAAAATGACTCTCATGTATAGCTGAAAATAATCCAGTAAATTCATTGAGAAAGGCAATAACTATTAGTCAGGTTGTAGCATGAGCCAGATGTTAAAGGGATAGAGAAATAATAATGCAAAACACCTGCACCCGGCATGAATACCACCTCTGATTGGCTCACTGTTAAGGAGCTGCAATGCTTGTGTCTGCTATGTTGACTTTATTTGCTACATTTGAGGGGTGCAATACTAAATTGATTTAATGCATAACAGCATTTTACAATTGTGCTATGTTCCTTTAAGAGGTATAACACTGTTTAGTCTGTAGATATGAAGTTGTCAAGGAACATCTGCTCTGTGTATCTTGACAAAAGATAAGACCAGAGGTCCCATATAGTCTCTGCCTATAACGCTATCTAACAGTATGAATAATTCATCCTCCGGGTAACATTGCACATAATGCACGAATTCCTGAGCCCACTTACTGTGTTTTGTTCTCATTAATTTTGCAGGAAGCCCATTCTATTCAGCAACAGTTGGAGATAAGTTGCACCTGTCACAGTATGAGTGATACTAATGCCAATTATCGTTTCTTATTTTTTATTTTACATAGTTATTAAAGGGACATGAAAGTCAAAATTATAACTTTCATGGTTGAAATAGAGCATGTAATTTCAAGAGATGTTTAATTTTCCTGTTTTGAAAAGCATACCTAGGTAGGCATCAGGAGCAGCATTGCATTACTGGGAGCTAGCTGGTGATTAGCAGCTATACACGACATATATACCCCTTTTCATTGGCTTATCAGATGTGTTCAGCTAGCTCCCAGTAGTGCATTGTCGATCTGGAGCTGACTTTAACAATGTGTTTAACCCAATTGCAGGGTTCAAACCCCAAATTAGAGCATTTTATTATTGCGCCGTTGCTTGCATATAACACATTAGATCATTCTTCTTCTTGTATTTTTATGTCCCTTTTATATAGTGATTTAAATGCCTTTTATTGAGACTTCTAGCTTACATGTGAGTACATTTCTCAGAGGTTGGGGCCTGCCTTGAAGTTGATTTAATATGTTCCCACCCATGCATCAGGGCTGTTCTTGAAGCATCTTTCCCTTGCATGCAATAAGACTCACACCCATCACTGCTTTTTTTCTCTCACACTCGCACACCACACAGTTATATATGTCTTTATAGCTTTACATTTTTATGTGCCTTGTCATATTCCCTGCATGTCTGACTATATATTATTTATAGATCACCTACATTTTATGTAGCACTTGCCGTGTTCTCCCCTGGACCTTTTTTAGTGGGCGCACCACCCCCTAATTTTATTAATCACCCAGCTAACATTTAAACCAATAAGAATCTAAAATGTGTTTATATATATATATATTTTTAAGTCTCTGTTGCACATATCATTAAAACAATTTATGTTAAATGATGCAATTAATTTATGCCTTGTATAACTTAATAACATTTATAAATAACAGAAGATGTTAATAATAATATTGCCTCATAATGCCACCCGGCTGGCAAAAACATTCTGTGGAGAACAAAGATGCATTCTATTTATAGAGGGTTTGTTTATATGAGAATTTATTTATCTACTAAGCAATTTATGTAGATGTGCTCAAATAACCCCACAATACAGTGATTGATGGGTAATGTGCTATGGGACAGATTAGAAGGATAGCTTTAAAAGACAAATAAGTCAGTCATACCATGTCATTTACTAATGAAACTAGCCCTAGTATAGATGGGTTAACTAGTTTCTTTTAAACTTATGAGCCACTTAGTGTATTACGTGTCAGGCTGATTTTACAAATAAGGTCTCCCTAGCCTCCTGGATGTTTTTGATCTCTGATACGGATCATTTTGTAGGTTAAAGAGATACTGAACCCACATTTTTTCTTTCATGATTCAAACAGAGCATGCAAATTTAAGCAACTTTCTAATCTACTCCTGTTATCAATTTTTCTTCGTTCTCTTGTTATCTTTATTTGAAAAGGCAGGTATGTAAGTTTAGGAGCCAGCCCATCTTTGGTTCAGCACCTGGGTAGCGCTTGCTAATTGGTGGTAAAATGTAGCTTTCATTCCTGCTTTTTCAAATAAAGATACCAAGAGAACAAATAAAAATTGTTAATAGGAATAAATTAGAAAGTTGCTTAAAATTGCATGCGCTGTCTGAATCATGGAAGAAATAATTTGGGTTCAGTGTCCCTTTAATCAAAAACAAATTCAGAACATCCAGTAATTTGTTGTTTTTTAAGATTAGAAACGTGTGGGAAAGGCTTAAAAAGTTCAAATTTACAGTATTCAATAATGATTTAGTAATGTCCTAGTCAGTTGTTATCAAATACATATGTAAGGCAAGCTTCACTTTTGTTCTTCACCAGTCCTGATTACATTACAAGATAAAAAAAATATGCTGCTGCTGGCTTGTAGTCGCTGTCCAACTACTCCTCTGCTGCAATGAAAATGTTTTCCTATGACATAGCGGCCAAATGGATTTTCATTATTAAACAAACTTTTTTTTAAAAATAATCTTTTTTTGTGACAAAAAAATTCATCCAAAACTTTTTTTTTGTCTGTGCACATGTCTAGTACAAGCTGTGTACAAGGGAATCTTAGTGAATGGAGTGGAATACCGCTGTGTTGTTTATCTGAGAACACAGAGGCAGAACTTGTTTTTTTTTAGTGAAAAGTTTTCTTCAGGTCATTTTGAAATTAAATTTAATTACAAATTAGGCAGTTACACTAAAGCACCAGCTCAATTGCAATGTGCTGATTAACTGGAGACTAAAGCAAAGTTTTATAATAGCAGCAGTTGGAGATTGTATTGCAAATTAGCTGCTGAGAAAAAAAAAAGAAATGATTTGTTTTTAAAATGTATTGAATAATTTTGTTTCCTTTGCTCTTGGTCTAACATCACGTAATTATAAGGTAAAATGTAGCAATAAAACCGATCCATTGATCATAAAACGTCCTACGTCAGCGTTTTGTAGACTGGAAAAGACTAGGGAGTGTGGTTGAAAAAAATACCTGCGAGCCAGTCCTTAATCAATGTGCTGCTGCTCTGCAGAGCTGCCCCATATTTGACTTTTCTCTTCATAGAGCGATTCGCTCTGGCTGCGCTGTGTTATGGAAAACATACACAGTGCAGCCAGAGCAAAGAGAACAGCCTGATGTGGAGCAGCACTGCAAAATGAAAGTAATAATAGTTCCGGCATGTGTCCTATTCTTTCTGCAGACACGCAGCATTTTCTGCAATGATATCTCAGATCACAGCATGTTCTTCCTTGGGGTCTGAGAATGTGAAATAAACTGGGAACAAAATGTATTCAGCTCCCAATTATAACCTGATCACTGAAATAATCCTCAGTGTCCTTTCCCCCCCTTCCCCCATATTCTCAGGAGCTCCTCCTTCCAACAAAACTAAACTATATTACAATACTAGGTACATCCAGCAAAGTTTGTGTGAGATAAACAGGACAAGTTACCTTGTTTCCTTACTGGGTAACTTCATAAGTATAAGGCTTAAAAAATATCCCAGAAGAACAGGTTCCCTAGAGTCTTACCCTTAACGTTGTTAAGATTTTCCTCCCGTCCTTACAGCGCTGGGCTTTAAAGGGACATTATACACTAGATTTTTCTTTGCATAAATGTTTTTTAGATAATCTATTTATATAGCCCATACAGTTTTTTATTTTTAAAAATGTATAGTTTTGCTTATTTTTAAATAACATTGCTCTGATTTTCAGACTCCTAACCAAGCCCCAAAGTTTTAGGAGAATACCGATGTTTACCTACTCCAGCTTGCTCCTGTTTGTGTAAAGGGTCTTTTCATATGCAGAGGAAGGGGGGTGTCTGATATTTCCCACTTGCAGTGGGTGTTCCAGTAACCTTTTAAACCAAGCTAAACTGGGAGCTTCTAAGTGAGTTTTTAAACGGTTTTATACTGGATGTTTATATCAGTATCTGTGCATATTATTCTTTATAGTATTGTCTATTACATGCAGTTATATGAAAATTGGTGTATACTGTCCCTTTAACACAGTTAGGACGGCATGGAACGTCCTAACCGAACTGGCGTCCTGCAACCTCCTGCACTTTCAGAATGGGAACTTAGCTGGGGGCGTGGCAAGCATCATAGGTTGGCTGTGGGCTTTATGTGTCATGTGTTTTGGGGACTAAGGCTCTCCTCCCTGATGAGATTATGTAAGAGGTCTAGTCAGTAATGTGTGCTCCATAAAATAACTTTACAAATTCATATTTTAGCTTGAGAGCTGTTTATCTAGTTAGGTTCTGTATGTGAAGGAGAGACACTTATATTACAATATAATGCTCAAAAGACCCCAAGCTTTTGTGAGATTTCTCTCCATGCTGGCGAGATTTTGATCATCAGACCCTAAGTGAGTGAGTAAACAAGGTGGTCACAACTCAAAACAGTGCTCTAGAGAACAACAGATAGAGGGCACCCTGTTATCTAACTCAGGCCCTGTGCCACTGGATATTTTCAGGAAATATAATATTATTATTTCTGTTTCATAGCTATAAATGTATATGCCGTCCTTTTAAGGGGCAGTAAAGTCAACTTTCATTCAGATAGAACATGCGATTTTTAACAACTTTCCAATTTATATCTTTTATCAAATGTGCTTTGTTCTTTCGGTATTCTTTGTTGAAGACTAAACCTAGGTAGGCTGATAGGAGCTCATGTCTATAGCAGTCTATGGCAGTAGTGTTTGTAACTATGTATAACATTGCTGTAAACAATGTTGCAAACACTGCTGCCAGATGAGCTTGTGAGCTCACCTAGGATTGCTCTTTATCAGAGGATAAGAAAAGTTGATAATAGAAGTAAATTGGAAAGTTGTTTAAAATATCATGCTCTATCCAATCAATTTGTTTTATTTTAATGTTACTGCCTTTAAGGTTTGTAAAATATTGATCTGTGGCCGCCGCGTGTTAAGAAGTTGGCCATCCCTGGTTTAGGTAGATAGAAATATGTGCTCGACTTCTTGATTTGCTTTCTGGGTCAAAAGTTTAATGTAATTAAGCATAAAAAAAGCGTGACTGTAACGAAAGCAAAACTTGTTTAACCCCTCGGTGCTATGAAATGGAACATGTTCTTATTATGCATTTTACCCATTACTATATGAATTTTTTCTATAGCCTTAAAGGGATACCAAACATGATTCAAATGGCTACATTTAGCCACCAATAAGCAAGCGTAACCCAAGTTCTAAACCAAAAATAGGGCCGGCTCCTAAACTTTACATTCCTGTTTTTTTTAAAGTGATGGTAAACTCTCCCCTTTATAAAATCAGATCTGGAATGTAATCGC
>CAJPDP010075113.1:0-10937 GCA_905336975.1 Bombina variegata variegata
AGGAATCGCCACAATTTAACCCGATACAGTACGATTGGGTTGATTCACACCCCCCTGGTGGCCGATTGGCCGTGAGTCTGCAGGGGGCGGGGTTGCACCAGCAGCTCTTGTGAGCTGCTGGTTCAATGCTGAATACTGAGAGCATATTGCTCTCCGCATTCAATGATGTCTGTCAGACCTGATCCGCACTGTCGGATCAGGTCCGACAGACATTTCATAAATAGGCCACTTTATCTGAACCATCAAAGTTTATTTTGCACTTTACTGTCCCTTTAATAGAGAAGATTGGATCTGTGGCTTGTCAAAATAAATCATAATGTTCTAATCTTTGCATCACCGTTATTTTTTTCAAAAATATTTTCTTCCATTTAGAACTTGAATGATAGAAAATGTGTCTTTACCCTGTTGTTAAGCTGATTACTGAAAGAAGTTTGGGAATCTCCAACCTCTTATTGACCAGGCAGCACCAACAGGATCACACTAAAAAGTAGCTTGTTATTCATGGCTTCTGGAAAATCCCTTTTACCTTGAAGTAAGAGAATGACCCTTGAACTGTGTGTCATTAACCGCAGATATTAATGTATTATAAATATATCCTTGTCTATGGAGCTGCCAAAGCTATGATTATCTGGTAATCAATTAAAGACTGTTTAACTGAAAATGCACATATATTACTGAAATCTGAAATTACTCTACATTATGGCCTGTCAGTAGAAAGGTGCACAACTAGGTACATTTAAAAAAAAACTACATATAAATACATTTGTACAACTAGAAAAAGGTTTCCACATTTTAAGCCACAAACATATCCCTTGTGTTTGTACTTTTAGCTACATGCAAGTGTCTTTCACAGTGACCATGTGTGATGCTTGCTACCCTCATATAACATTTATGTCAAAGGTGACAAAAGGATGCTAGTAAGATTATCATTTACAAAACATGATTATATAGATAATGAACAAAAGTGGACTCACCATAACTGAACCTGAATCTTAAATTAAAGGTAGTCCCAGTGGTGCTGATAATGTTCAGACCTCAGATGTTTCATCTTGTATGCTTGCACCCCTAATGCATTATTCTTAAATGATTTTTAGAGAGGTTAAGGGTCATCCCTGTCCCAAAGTCCCTAGGCCTTCTACAAAATGGAAATCACATCTCATGAATAATGCAACTTGGTTAATTCCTGGTATTGTCTGGTCACATAATTTATCTCATGTACAGCAACAAATACTCGCCCTTGTATTATTTTATTTTGTGCTACAGAATTAGGTATGAACAATAAGAATATTGTAAAATGTCAAATAAGTAATTGTGTACTTGAAAATACAACCTCATAATAAAAATAAAACAAAATAAAGAACCATTTTCACTATTAAAAGACACTTACTTTTTAGGCTTTTGCCTTTTAATCTTCTGATATTTTATGCATGCCGTATATTTATTGCTGTAAACTAGGACACCTGAATAATTATAATTGTTTAATTACTAATAAAAAAAATATGTATATGTCATAAAAACAAATCCCAGTGTTTATAGTGTATGTAGGATCTTCAAATAGATATAATAAATTAGTACATAAGTCACATATATAAACTCAGATGCTCTATAGGCTAACTGCTCCCACCAATCTGTCAGTAACTCTTTTTTCTTTATCTCTTTTATCTCTGACTCTGTCTTTTTTCTTTTTAACTGTCTTTTTCTCTATCACCTCAAAAATATTTGCCAAAATAACTTCTCCCGATACTTGTCTCAGCATCATTTTCTTCTGAAAAGCTTTGGTTTGCCAAGACATTTGGTGAATAAATGTCCCAACCAAGAGCTTTGCAGCCCATCTATTGCCAGTGATGGGGATATATATTATTCACAGTTTCTAGACAAACCAGACAAACTGCTAAATAATGGCACCTTTACAGATGAATCAAATATTTTGTCTTTTTGTCTTTGCAATAACATCTGGTTCATAAAATAATATTCAGTAGCTGGATCCGATTATTCCCAGCGTATAACAAGAATGTATCATGCTTTTCAAGTGAAACAGAAAAAAGCCACATTTTATAAAGGCTTACTTTTTCATCATAGACACAATGCACAACATATCAATCAATAACGTTCTATAATAAAAAAAAATGCATTTTCCAGGACATAATGTAAAGTGCAGGTAATGTTTAACTTGAGTTTTGTCCAATAAAACAGCTGTAAGCACTGAAATGCAGTGGGAAAATTATTAACAGTAACATATTTATTTTGTTATTCCTTACACAAATTGTTGTGCTAATATCAGTGCATTTAACATGGCTAGAACTAGGACAATCTAGAAACTGCCAGGCAATGAAGCAATCAATTTCCATTCCAACTAATTTTTGATTAGCAAAAATGAATTGTTAAACCCTTGCCTCCCAGAATAATAGAAAATTGGATTTCATTACTTTTTTTTAACAAAGCAGTTAGAATTATTTTTAGTATTTACTCAAGCATCCGAATGCACATTTGTAGTAAGAGGTCTCAGGTCACCTGACATGGCTTCATTGTCTTCAGCCTTGTACACTCTTTTAAAATGTGAAGAGTAATTTACTTAGGTAAGTGCACAGATTGCATCTGACATGTAAACTGTGAACCCAGAGAAAGGGCTTCTTAAAGACCAGGAGGTCTATCAAAGGGCGCTAGTCACATCCTTGTAGAAAATGCATCAATATACATACACTTTTGTGATATCTTTTAATAGAATAACCACAATGACAAGCTTCAGTGAGCTAATCTTCCCTCATCAGGACTCAGTAATTGCACTCATTTTTAATATTCTTCACCTTTTGTGAGAAGATCAGACATATGAATATAAATGTTCAACATTTTATTGCTACATCTTATTTATCTGCATTTAAAGAAGGACTGCAAACCAACAATTACCAGAAATATTCACAGCACTCAGTGTTTTCAGGGTCGTCAGTGGTTTTTGAATATCCAAACTACACAGTGCTGTAGCTTTTAGATTTTGTCTGTCTTTTTAGGCTTATGACCACTATTATAATAAAGGTTTGAAAAATAAGGTAGGGTAGAAGTACATTTGCAGTAAACATTCCCAAGTATTTCTGAAAGCTAAAATTGTCAGAGGATAAATGGTAGAATGAAACTGGCTACATTCTGTGAATGTTTACTGTTATGTAATAAGTGAAGAGAAGCTATACTGGTAAGAAGATTTGTATCACAAAACACTCAGACATAAGAAAATATACTCTTTCAAATGTACAGATATCTTTGCTCCTAATAACTTTAGAGTGAGCATTCTGTAAATCTTGTTAAGACACCTCGTGGTGAGAGTTACCAAGCTGAGTAAGACAGTTTGTCAATTTAGCAATGTAGGAAGTGAAGAATAAACAATGTGGTCTTACCAGGGTTCTCAGGTGGCAGATCCTTTAAAGCTGCTTTGTTAGACATTCACATTTAAGTTAAAAAAAAAATTGCAGTGCTGTTTGTGTTCTATTAAGTACATAAATCGTGTAAATATATATATAGATTTATTGTTAAACAAGTAGTATGCAACTGAAAAAAATATCTTCTTCTAAAAAGAAGGTTAGGGTTGTTTTTTTTTTTCCAAGTTCGAAATATGCTGCAGTCTTACAAATAAATGACATCCCAGTTTCTCACATCCCCATCTGGGGGCCACAGCACATTATGAATGGCCTGCCACACCCAAACTAGATACCAGACAGCAGAGACAAAATGTCACCCACGCTAGAACAGTAACTTCTATACCTCATAACCTTGTAATTTGGGATCCCAGCCCTTATATTTTCTTGCATGAATTGAGTTTTTCAGCTTTTTGCTGGTCCAGCACACACACAAACGTACACACACACTTACACACTTACACACACACACACTCACTTACACACACTTACACACTTACACAGTTACTCATGTCCATTTTCCTCATAGAAAACGTGATCGCATTTTGTTGACGTGTTTATATATATATATATATATATGCCAGAAATGCTATCTAGCTTAATATGATAATTATAAAGGAAAACTCTACTGTCAATACCTGGTTAATCTTTCAGTATCCCTTTGTGGAGGTGGTTGCTGGCATGTTCATTTTTCTGTACATTTTTTAGCTTAAATATTGCATGAATGAACAGGTGGTTAGAAAAAACAAATTGCTACTACTGATGTAGAACAGATTTTTTTTTTTTTTTAATTGAGAAAAAAATTATTACAAAAGGAAAAACAAAAAGGGAAGATTTATGAAAACAATCTCAATCTTAATAAAATAAGCTTTATATGTGATATGCAGATCACTAAAGATTATTCTGGATAACAACAGAAAAAGCACAGTCATTAAACAGAGAATGTATCTCACTAGAGATTATTCAAAATAGCAACAGAAAAAAACATAATCATTACACAGAGAATATATCCCAGGAAAATTTCTATTCAACTATCCATACATAAAATTCCCCATACCAAAAAAATAAAATAAATAAAAAATGAAAGGCTGAAATACTTAATTAAAATAAATAAATTATCCCTATGTCCAGGAACGTGTATAGTGGTATCAGTAAACCTAGCTAACCAATGGGAATGTACCAGTTTGAATATATAGAGCCAAGATTTCAGATTTCTGGAGTGAAAGAGTAATTTAAAATGCAGCAGTCAATGGCAGGGATTTAATAATAATAAGTCTCACTTGTTTATCAGTATAGATCTGTAAATTATATTGTTCTATCATTATTTGACTATGGATAACACTGACAAATTATATTAGGAGAGTGTTTGGATCTCCGTTTTTTCAAAATTAGATTGTTTTCATTTAAAATAGTGGTATTTATGTATTCTTACCAGGATCTAGTTCTTTATATATATATATATATAAAAATATATGTCTTGATTGAAGGCACAACCTATTTTTGAAAATTTTGTTGATCCAGAAATTAACTTTGTTTCAAAATTAAGCAATTTTGGGGCAATATCAAAAACAATGTAGGATATCGCCTTGACCTCGGTATACCATTTTGGTCATCTCTCCGGTGTGATATATGAGATGTTAATTAATCTGATATGTGATTTTCTCCAAAGTTTTTTTTTCCTCTAGACCTGGAGCTAGGTCTGAGCATTTTTAGAGATAAGTATGTTATCGAATCTAGATAGAGAATATAATCTGTCTTGATATCATTTTATACCCTTATCTAAATCTTCAAAATGCCAATTTAGTCAGAAAATAAATGTCTAATTTGTAGATTTGTGAAAATATAATTCTATCTAGAAATATTAGATTCTAAGCAAAGAGTACCAAAAGATTTTATTATTTGAGTCCTGTTCCTTAATAAAAATTATCAGGCAGTTTGGCACATGAACAGTGAAGAATTGCTTTTAACGAAAATGAGGAGATTAAATTCTCCTCCATTTCATAAAAACGATACATACACCTTCTCAGTGAGTCATTAAACGAAACATTTTACCAAAGTGACCAAATTATAGTGTTTACAATTCAGAAATTATAGTCCTCCAAAATTTGTATGCAAATTTCGACTTATGTTTTCTATTAATAGAAATACATGCTTTCTTCCCTTGCCAAATAAAGGCCTAGTTTCCACTGAGGTGGTAAAGTTTGGAAACTGTTGCTAAAAATATTTATCTCCATTAAAGTCAATAGAGAATTTTTATGTTACCACCAGTTCCCAAACTTTACCACCAAAATGGAAACTAGGCCAAAGTTAGAACAGATAAACATATCCTTTATTTTAATAAAAAGTGGTCAGTTTTGCATTAAATATAAATGTTGAGGGAATGAAATAGATTTAATTAACATAATCCGAGCAGATAGTGATATGGGGAGAGATGACCATTTCTTTTAATTCATAATTGCATTTGGTAAAAAAAATAAAAAATATTTAGATCATACCATTTATTTGGGTTTGGCCAAAATTAATACCAAAATATTTAATTTGTTCCTTTAATTTAAAGGGATGTTTCTGTATACTATCCACAGATTTAGAGATTCAAAGAATTCCAGATTTATCTATGTTTGATTTTATAAACTGGAAATTAACTATATTCATTACTGAATTTTAAGAAACAAGGTATACTCTGTTTTGTGAAGCTCAATTACAATACCAGGTCATCTGCATATAGAGATATTATAAATTGTTTACCACTTAGATAAATCCCCTTCATTTCTTGCTTTAGTAGCATAGATAGAGGCTCTATAGGCAGATTAAAAAGTAAAGGCAAAAGGGGACAGCCCTGTCTCATCCCTTTAGCTACTAATAATCTAGAAGTAAGATCATCATTAGTTAATATGCTAGAAGCAGGATTTATATATATTAAACAACAAAACTATGAAACTGTCCCATTAATCCATAATTATCTAGAAAAGAGAATAGATAGTCCCGTATTATTAAATCAAACACCTTTTCGGCATCAACCGTAAGTAACATTAAATCTACTTTTTGATGTGTTTTTTAGATTCTAATTTATTCCAAAAATAACATGACTTTACGTAAATTTCTAACATGCTTGTAATGGCTCCATGGCTGATAGAAATCCTGTTTTTTTACTTTTTTTAGCTGGCAATATTAAAATACCATATACAGCAGTATTGTTTATCACTTGATTCTGGGATTATGAACCATGCAAATTTTAAGATGACAAAAACAAGCATATCAGATACATATACATATAAAACAAAGAAAGAGACCAGAGGGAAAAAAGCTTCTACAAGGTTTAATTTAAACAATAAACCAACTTACTTTCATGCTGAGCTGCTTTGTATTCTAGAGATAAATGAGATACATTAAAAAGCATTAGATAAAACCCATTATGTTTTATATTATTTGAGTATTGTGCATTTATGATTTTGCATTTTTTATTGAGTTCTATAAAGTGCATTCAGAATGTTTTCATACACCTTCATTTTTTTTCCATTTTGTTATGTTGCATGCAAAAATTTCAATTACTTATTTTTTTCACATCAATCTACACTCCCCATAATGACAAAGCAGAAACCTTACAAATTTAAGAAAAATAAAAAAACTTAAATATCACATTGACATAAGTATTCAGACCCTTAACTCAGTACTTAGTTGATGCATCTTTGACAGTGATTTCAGGCCAGCCTTTTTGGGTATGATGCAACATACTTTGCACACCTGGATTTTTTTGGATTTCCTGCCATTCTTTTCTGCAGATCATCTCAAGCTCTGTCAGTTTGTATGGGGACCACCATTTGACAACCATTTTCAGGTCTCTCCAAAGATGTTCGATTGAGTTCAAGTCTGGGCTCTGGCTGGGCCATTCAATGACATTCACAGAGTTGTTCCTAAGCCACTCTGATGTTGTCTTGCAAGAGTGCTTAAGGGTCATTTTCCTGTTGGAAGGTAAACCTTCAGCCCAGTCTGAGGTCCTGAGCACTCTGGACTAGGTTTTATTAAGGATTTCCTTGTTTTTTGCTGCATTCAGCTTTCCCTCAACCCCGACAGTCCCTGCTGTTGAAAAAACACCCCTACAGCATGATGCTACCACCACCATGCTTCACCATTGGGATGGTACTGAGCAAGGGATGAGTGGTACCTGGTTTTCTCCAGAAATTACGTTTGAAAACTGAGGCCAAACAATTCATTCTTCTTTTTATCAGACCAGAACATCTTATTTCTCACAGTCTGAGAGTCCTTTACATGTTTTTTTTTTCAAATTCCAAGCAGACTTTCATTTGTCTTGCACTGAGGATAGGCTTCTCTCTGGTCACTCTGCCATAATAGCCCAAACTGGGGGAGTGTTGCAGTGATGGTTGTCCTTATGCAAGTTTCTCCCATCTCCACACATGATCTCTGGAGCTTAACTAAAGAAACCATTAGATTCTTCATCACCTCTCTTACAAAGGCCCTTCTCCCTCGATTGCACACTTTGGCTGGGCAAAACTTGCTCCAAACTTCTTCCATTTAAGAATAATCAATACAGCAAAACTTTTTTGTAGTCTTTCCCAGGTCTGTGCCTCGACACAATCCTGTCTCTGAGCTTTGAAGGCAGTTTTTTGACCTCATGGCTCGGTTTTTGGTCTGATATGCATTTTCAGCTGTGAGACCTTATATAGACAGGTGTGTGCCTTTTCAAATCATGTCCAATCAGTTGAATTTGCCACAAGTGGACAACAATCAAAATGTAGAAATATCTCAAAGATAAACAAGAGAAAGGAGATGGGCTGAGTTAAATTTCAAGTGTCATAGCAAATGGTCCGGGTACTTATGTCAATTTGATATTTCAGTTTTTTCTTTTTTAATAAATTTGCAAAGTTATCAAATTTTGGGTTATGCTTTGTCATTATGGGGTATGGAGAGTAGATTGATGTGAAACAATTTTAGCATAAGCCTACAAAAAAACAAAATGTGAAAAAATGAAGGGGTCTGAATACTCTCTGATTGAACTGTAAATGTCCGTAAAAATCCAATATTGCTTTGGAAATAAAAAAACAATAGATTAAGGTTTCTAATTTGTTACAAACTTGTCAGTGTTAGAAACTAATATTACTTCTATTCTGTCTAGTGTCAGTAGGAAGGAATTGCATGCTCCTGGGAGAAATAAAGTGATTCTATCCAATCTGAGTCAAGCTCAGATATGTGATTCCATTGACAGGTGTCCTTCAGTTTTTATTTAAATTAACACACTGGTCAAATCCTACTCAAGAGCGAAAAACCGATTAGACATTTTAGATGTTTGTAAAGAAACAGTTTTTAAACAAAGTTCTGCAAACAAAACTTGTATCAACTCATAGCTATGACACCCCACCTGCAACTACATTTACATTTTGGAAAATTGAATTGCATTATTTATTAATTAATTTTGTAAGTTGTTAGGTTGCACCTTTTAGGCATGTAGATTAAAAAGGTAGAGTTATCCTTTTTAAGTTTTAATACCTGTTCGTAAACATAAAGCTTACAAAGTCCAGGTAAACTGATAATTTTACTTTCTGATTTGTCCTAACATTAAAGGGACCGTCTATTCCAGACATTCTATTGTTTAAAAAGATAGATAATCCCTTTATTACCCATTCCCCAGTTTTGCATAACCAACACTGTTATATTAGTACACTTTTTACCTCTGTGATTACCTTGTTGTTAACCCTCTGCAGACTGCCCTCTTATCTCAGTGCTTTTGACAGACATGCATTTTAGCCAATCAGTGCTGACTCTTAAATAACTCCCCGGGAGTAAGCACAATGATATTTATATGACACACATGAACTTACAATCGGCAAATATACAAGTTGTGCGCTAAACCAGGTGCATAAATAACACAAAAAAATAGCGGTATAGCACTCTCCATAGCGCTGCCATTACAAGTTACTGAAAAACCTTCTTTTGTTGTGCGACATGGTGCGATAAGCTCCATACCGCACAAAACCCAAGGCCTGACTTGATGTGCTTGTGCACGTTTTCCCCCATAGATATCAATGGAGAGAAAGTGTTAGAAAAAAACTAAGACGTGCGATCACGGAATGGAGATCGCAGTAACACAATCCCCATTGATGTCTATGGGAAAATAAAGTTACTTTAAAACCTAACACCCTAACATAAACTCCTAGTCTAAATACCCCTAACCCGCCGCCCCCGACATCGCTGATACTAAAAAAAGTTATTAACTTGCAACTACTATAATAAACCTATTAACCCCTAAACCGTCGGCCCCCACTTTGCAACTACTATAATAAACCTATTAACCCCTAAACCGCCAGCCCCTCACATCGCAACACACTAAATTAAACTATTAACCCCTAAACCTAACACCCCTTAACTTTAAATTAAAATTACAATATAACTAACTTTAAATAAAAAAATCCTTACCTGTTAAATAAAATAAACCTAAGCTTAAACAATAAATTAACCTAACATTACTATTTTAAAAAAATAAAATAAACAAAAATTAAAAAACCAAAGTTACAATAGTAAAAAATCCTAACACTATAAAAAAAAAAAAAATAACATTACAAAAAAATAAACTACCAATAACTCTTAAAAAAGCCTTTTGTAGAGCATTGCCCTAAGTCAAACAGCTCTTTTATCTAAAAAAAATAACATAGTCCCCCCTAACAGTGGTATAGCCGTACCCTACAACTTGTAATTTTGCTGAATGTGAAAAACTACCAAAATGTACTGAGATAAGAGTTTGTTCAACGGCTTAGAAATTAGCATATAAGCCTACCTAAGCCACAAAGAATACCAAGAGAGCAAAGCAAATTTGATGATAAAAGTAAATTGGAAAGTGGTTTAAAATTGCATATCCTATCTGAATCATGAAAGTTTCATTTTCACTAGACTGTCCCTTTAAATGGGGTTTTCTAGGTCAGTAGTTACATTGGGTCAGTTGTCGTAGTGATTCACAATAGAAGAAATCTAAGACATTTTCATAAATCAGTGTGGTTTGGATATCAAAGCAAAATTTGTCCTGTATGCCATACTAGTGGACACTTCATCCACTCTCCATTTGTGTCATATTGTATGTGATCAGTGACATGAATTACGTTGTCATATTTTGCCTCTTTGATGGTATCATTTAATGCTCAAACTCAAAAAAGAGTTTTGCCAGAGGAAACAGTTGCACTAAACTACTCTATTAACCCCTAAACTGCCACCCTCCCATATGACAAACTACCTGACTACTCTATCAACCCCTAAACCGCTGCATAGCCCACTGCAAAGTCCGCTCTACCCTATTAACCCCTAAATCGTCACCCCCACATGGCAAAACACTAGGCTATTAACCCCTAATCCTAAACAACCCCCACTGCAAAATGCCCATTAACATCTAATCTCCCTAACCAGCTAACCCCCTAACCTAACACACCCTAAGTTAACCCAAATTACCTAAATTAAAAAATACTAAGGTTACTAACGATTAAAATAAAAAACCTAACATTACTTTAAAAATAAAAAAACTAAGTTTAAAGG
>CAJPDP010075172.1:0-13278 GCA_905336975.1 Bombina variegata variegata
GTTTGCTTTTTGTATTACCCCCATGTTTTAATTGTGTGACTACACAAATAAAATTCATTTTTTATCCGCTTTTGGCACCAATTGCTTTAATTTCGTTTTTGACATTTATATATATATATATATATATATATATATATAATGAATAACAAATAACATGATGTAGCATAGATAACTAACTCCTACCGTCCCTAGCTTTTAACTATTGAATGCTGCCATATCAATATGTTCATTTAAGCCAAAGGGATTGATTGGGAAATTGGTTCTAGCCCCAATGGTAAATTTGCATAGACCACAATTGGGTCTATTGCACTTGTAGAAACCTGGTTTCCCCAATAAAATGCTATTCGTACATTTACTCTTGATTGCTGATGAATGTGACCTCATCATGACTTTACTTGGCGCCAGTCTATTTTTTAGAGTCTGTGCTCTTTTAAAAGTACAGATGGGGTATTGGCCTATGACATCTTTTAATAACGGATCTCCCTGTAGTATGAACCGATTATTATTACATGATTGTCTATTTATAAATTCAGACAAAGGGAAAATAATAGCTATAGATGTAGGGATCTTAATATATCCTATAAAGGGATACATTTTCAAGCTGTATCCTTTTTAACCCTTATATAGGAGATCTAAGATAGAGAATGTTCAAATAATGTATTTAGCTTTGTACAATCTTGTTGACATCAGTTAGACTAATACACCATAATTTAACTGATTATAAGAATACTATGACATTAATATCATTTACTTGAAACATTGTATCCTGATGTTGTAATAATAATATTATAATACAATGAATTTGAACCTACAAGGGTTTATTATAATACTGTGTTAAAATACTGTAGTAGAACATTCATTGGTGTTTTAGAACCATACGATTTGTTTTGTGACTATCGCCAATCATTGGTCCTTATTACATCAATCCCACCAGGATGGGATATAGAGTTTCTATAAATAATGATTCATTGGAATTGACTCTATGGCTATGGATTGTATTTTAAATGTTCTGGTAGTGGAATCAATTTTGTATAAATGTTAGTGGGGTGGAGAGATAGACTAATGGTTGCACTATGTGTGATGTTATATGTATAGGCATCCGCTATGGCATCCACTAGTAACTTAGTGCGATCATGTGGGTTGGCGTCCATTGTAATAAGACCTTTGGTATAAATTATAATCCTTAGCACGTATTATAATTGCTGCAGTGTTTAATCTAAAAGGGATGGGCAGCTATACATGAATATGATTGGAGATTAATTTACCTATTGGGAATGAGAACAAGTCAGAGTAATACTGACACCACATACGCAATCATTTGTCAGTAATAGATATGTATCAGGGTAGAAGATACATTGTTTTTATTAGTATTGAGTTGTTAGAACTAGGTCTATATGTTTTGATATGGACTGCTTGTTTTATATGATTTTACTTGTTTTATATGATTTTGCATTGGAAAAATTATGTTTTAATGTGTCCCATATTAATTGAATGGCAGATACAAAGAATTGTAAATCAGGTATGATGCTTAGTGCAAAGGTTTTGGAATTGGCAACCTCTAAGATCACTACACATTCATTCGGCTGATATATAAAATTATTGCAGTATATATAACTTTAACATTAGTGGATCCGGGTTAATCCCGGTGACGTAGTAGAAACCATTAGTGCTAGTTCCAAAAAGGTAGGGCAACATTGCATAAGTTTGATTGGAGAATCACTAACCTTTTGGGAGCTAGCATGATGTCAGTGTATTACTAACATTACACACGGGAGAACTTCGCTCAAGCACATTCCTGATCAGAGGACACCAAACAGGGTTTAAAAGTCGTGGGCATTTTAATTTTGTTATAAACACCTGAGGAAACGGTCAGACTGGACCGTGAAACGTTGTGTTTTAACAATAAAGTCTTTTTTATATTTTAGACTTCTCTCCACGACCTTTAATTACGAAACTTTCAATTTTTTTACCATTGTGGAAATTTTATGTGGACATATCACAAGTGCTGTGATTACAGCCCTACAGTGTATAATTTATCCCCGGAATTGGCAGTCCTTCCTTACTATAAGCTGTTTGGACCTGAAGCTGTAAAAATTACATGAGGAAAAGTTGTCTGGACGATTTCTAAGAGTCCAGGAGGCCCAGTTAGCACTTCTCAAGTGCTTGAAATTTTGTAAGCACATCAGTATTTGCGCTGATATGAATTTGAACCACTGATTGTGCACTATGGTGGCGCCTTCTTCTTCTTTTTTTTTATATCTCTAGACGACGTAACTTGACAACCAGCAAGCATTTGTAAGAAACAGTCTGCCGCTTACCTTTAAATCTATTCCCTGAGGATTAATACCCCTGGATGTTTTGGACATGTCACTTATTTATGGATAAGTCATATTGAACTATCATTCATTGTACAATAACACTTAATATATGTTGTGTTTGTATATTGTAACATTGTTACACTTTTTTGCACTTACAGCCATTTTTTCCATTTTTGGCATCATTGTATTGTTTGTACTTTTGCATTTATACATATTTGCATCTTTGCACTTTTACACTTTATCATTAATATTATATGATATTTTTGCCTTTGAAGTTAAAATTGAGCTTTAGGCAAGGTAATTACACACCTACAGGTGGCTATAGTTATATAGTAACATTGCAACCACCTTCAGCTATTCTTGTCTTTGTAGCTAAAATTGAGCTCTAGGCAAGGCAATCATACACCTACAGGTGGCTTTGGTTGCATATTGATATCACAATCACCTTCAGTATTATATTATTATCTGATTATTTATTACTATCTCACTATATTTGCACCATTTTTATTTTTATTTTTTCATCACATCTAGTTGTATTGCAACTTATTTTTGCATCACATTATGCACTTATGTTCAATGTCTAATAGTATTGAGTAGGCGCCTCCATCGTAATTATTATTTCATATCTCAATGTTAACCCTGCTACATATATTTTTCTATCTTTAGCAAATAAGAACAGCAAAACAATATACTTTATACAAGCATAATGACTGTGGCAGCCTTGTCAGCTGGGTGGAGTCTGGCTATTGAAAAACAATTGCAGCAAACGAGATTCTACTTTGTTTTAAAATGTTTAAACTTGTGCAGTTAACAATTTCATATAATATGATATATAATTATGTTGTATACAATTTGTTTAACCAGGCAATCACGAATTATTATTATTATTATTATTATTATTATTATTATTAGTATCATTAACATTCTAATAACCATATTTTAGTTGCTTACAGGTTTCCAGTGTTTTTTAATGAATTCTAATAAATCATTGAAATATAAACTAGAAATTATAGAAATGTAAAAAACATTTATTATACGTAAATTCTGTTGACCACAAACACAGAAGTGTACTTTGGCAGATAGTCATATGTTTATTGAAACAGGAAACTATTTGAAAATAGAAAAAAAAATGCTAGACTGAACTTTATAGAACATTCAGAAAGAAATGCTTTCTCTTTTATTAATCCTATTGATCGCTGGAGAATCAAGGTCTTCGCAAGTACATCCCCTTGAAAAGTCTATTAGACTGTTAAATCTAAACAATAAGCAGTTTATGATCTGACAGCTGGTGATTTGAGATAAAATATGAAGGATTATGCAGTGTTTACACATGACTACAAAAGCATTACATATTTTTCTAATTTTTGATTGAAGCCAAAGGCTTTGTAATTTAAACATATGGGGGCATGTCTGAAAGAACAAACAAACTAATCAACTTCTGCATTTATATGGGTTACGTCTTTCACCCTGAAAGGTAATGTATCATTGGAATTAATTTTATATTGTGAGCATGAAAGAGGTTATAAAGAGAATTTCAATAACTTATATATTTTTTTTTTATTAATCTCATTTATAATTTTTTTCCAGAATCACAAAATAAATGTTTGTATGTCAGCGGCTATGTTTAACAAATGGACTTGTCAAAATGTTATGAAGCTCGGATCGGTGATAGATTTAAAATATTTATTTCTGCTATATCTAGAAAAAAAAAATATATATTTTTGTATATGCAAATTGTGTCTCTCTATTTTCTTTTGTTATAAATTTGAATTCCCCTTATGTGTTATCAACAAATACACAGAGGATTATATTCATCATATTAAAACAAATAATCCACAATTGTCCAGGTTAGCAAGTTCTGCATCAGTTAAAAAAAAAACACTATTGGGTGGCAATCTGAAGATAGGCTTGAATCTGCAGCTTAATAAATTAAGCCTATAAAGTGGGCAAATTAAAAAGGGCTATGGGGGCGATTTATCAAGCTGAGGTGGACAGGGGCGTACATACGCACGCCTGTCCACCGCAGCTCGCCTCTGGCAGGCTGAATTCCACTGACGGAATTCAGCATTGCACACGAGTGCTATTTTGCGCTCGCATGCAATCCCAACCCCTGCCTGCGCACAGCCAATCATGCACGGGCAGGAGCTGTCAATCTCCCCGGTGATAACTGCTGCTTGTTAAATATGGCGTGCAGGTTCTCCTGTCAACTGCCCACATTTATTATTGCTAAGGAAATCCTTGTGCAGCACTGCACCTGCTCTACTGCGATATGACCATCACCCGAACAAATGAGTCTGGGGTGTTTTAACTGTGCCACCTCTGAGGGGGGTGGAGAGGTTAAAAGTGGTAGTTGTATGAGCACTGAATTTAACTTGAGGTAAGTTGGCTCACATAAACAAGTCTGCAAGGGTTCCAAAGCAACTTCTGCTGCTTAATAAATGAAGCCCATACACCATGGCTCTAGTCAACAGTACCAAATGCAAGCGTTTTCATTGCAGTCCCCAGAAACAGAGACTGTTAAGCATAACCTTGAACTTTATCAGTACATAAGAGAGAACCTGACAAGCTTTAAATGGCAATAGAGAATCACTTCACTTGCTTGACACATTGTTAAACCTGAAATCTTATGATGACAATAGACATTGGCCCCCCATTTAGTATTGGGCGGACATGATTTACAGTCAGAAAACCTGTACATCCCCATTAAGGGCTATTGAGGCACCATGCGCTGCTAATTTATCATTGAAAATATCTTTACTTTGCTGCTCAAGGGTTATCAATTAGCCCAGATAATTCAGTCCAGAATAATTTAAGTTCACCATATTGAGGCCTTAAGAAGCAAAGGTCTGGGGGCGGAGCTAGCCAGCGCCCAAGATGGACGCGGGTAACTAGAGCTCCGAAGTTAGGTCGGCATCTAAACACTCCAGAGCACACAGGAATGGGAATTTTCTACCCCTGAAGGCGAAATCAACCTGTTGGCTGCACAGAGACCTCCCGGTATTAGCTGGATCACATTCTCATAACCACAGTAGTGCAGAGAGGCAGGAGATGTCACCAAGACCTAAGGCCTATTCCAATCAGCCGGTTGCCACACCGGCTAATAAAGCCACACACCGGGTGGTCATCTGGAGATAAAAAGTGCACAATCACTGCAACCACGTGGGAGAGATGGCAGTAACATCCTGAAAACCAGTGAGTAATCACAGCTTCACAGTATGCTGACTATACACAGCAAAACTCACTAGGCACAACAGTTATGGCACACATAAGGGCCTCTACTTAGAAAACACACAAGCCTTAAATATTCCAGGAAGCACAGAGGGGTTATATACGCATTGAAATGCACATAGCAGAGGTTTAGATAAGGCTCTAAGATTACACAAGCAATCAAGGTCCTCAACTTAGCAGCAGTATTATTTTGGATGGTAGAGTCAAAGCAAAAGCCAATATAAAATACATGTCCTGTTATCAATCTGCACACTCAGAGCTGTGAATATAGCGGAAAGATCTGTCATCTATCCTGTATAGAGACAGCATTATGTCTACAAGACGGGCTGAAAAATTGAGGGCCTAACTACAACTACACCGAAAGGACATACTTTCTTTAAAACCATGGACACTACCATAGCAGAACCCTCAGATAAGTCAGAAAGGGCTCAACCTGACAGGTCAGATCCTGAGGTAGATGCTCCAATAACTAAGGCTGACTTACAAGCCATACCCTCTAAGGAGGACTTCACAGCATTCATCACTCAAGTCAGTTATATGATTAAAACCAGCCTATCTGAAGTTAGAAAAAAAAAATTAGTGGCATTGAAAACCAAATTGTCAAGTTAGAAGAAGATGTTGCACAAACAGACAGAATTCTTGACACCCAAATCCGACAAACATCCCACAACTCCTTGTTGATACAGCAATTACAGGATCAGGTCGAGGACCTGGACAATAGAGGGAGGCGTCAGAATATAAGGATCAGGGGCATGCCTGAAACCATAAAATCAACAGAACTCTTATCTTACTTACAAAAATTATTTAACATACTAATGAGTAGTGAGGAAGACACAGAATGTCCACTAGAACATTATCACCATACTCTGAGACCCCCTCCAAAGGAGACTGCACCACCAAGAGATGTTCTCAAGTTCACGAGTTTCAGAGACAGCTGCAAGAAGGAAGTCTCTTATTCATCACGAGGGGTGTCATCTCCAAATTTATGCTAACCTCAGTCAGCTAACTCTGGCCAAGAGGACAGAAGCTAGATAACTCACGTTACATCTCAGAGACCTGGGCACCCCCTACAGATGGGGGTTCCCTTTCTGCTTGAAAGTTATGAAGGACAGCAAACCAGTCACCTACAAAACCCCGGAGGACCTAGATGCTTTCTGCTCCCAGCTGCAGATAAAGAAACCAACTCCTCCATCACTTCAAGAAGATACCTGAAACACAGATACCTCTAAACAGCAAATACAAAGTTGGACTCAGGTCTCCCACGAAAGGAAAAATAAAAACTCTTCAAATCCTCATTCACCCACTTTAACTGGGAATCAGTTACCTAAAGAAATTTCATGACACTATGCTACCTTCCCCTGCACGTTAGGTACTAGGCCTTTTGATTGAAGGTCCTTGTTGAACTTTCTTCACCTGAGTAAGATGGCACACCCCCTTCCTCCCCCCTCCCTACCCTCCCATAGCTGTAACCGAGGATGACCCATTATCCTAAACTGTTCTGGGACCTTTGCATAAATCCAAGGAACTTACAAATTTGAACATAGCAATTCATCGCACCTAGAGTGTGAAGATGTTCATGCTACCTATCAGATTACCTATATGGAATATACTTTAAATCCTCTCTTCCCACAAGACCCCTTCCCCCTCTTCCCCTTCCCCCTCCTTCATCCCTCCCCATCTTTCCCTTTAGTAGACAAAATCGTATTGCCAGTAACTGCAGCAACTGCAAAGAGTTCTTCCCAAGCCTGAGACGCTTTATTCTTCTTTTTTTTATGCGCTAAACATTTGAGACTCCCATTCCCACCTTTTCCACCTTAGATAAGCCGACCAGCTACCAAAAGTTGTAGCTGTTACTTAAACCCCCCTCTTCCATAGATATTTACTATGGCCTTGTTTATTGTTTGTTTGTTTGTGTTTAAATGTTGTTGTATTTCGTCTCCTTCCTCTTCTTCCCTTCTCACTTTGGCCCAGCTGGGTCCAAATCCATTCCACATGAGATGTTGTACAGGTAAGCGCACAGCATAACATGGCACATTACAGACAGGTAATAGACCTGACCCTCACTCACCAACCACCTGACACAGGCATACCTACTATAACAACCTCACAATATAAAATATATTCACCCTTTGGCTTTCTTCCACATGGAGACACAATCATTTAAGTTAGTCCCATTAAACGCTAAAGGGTTGAACTCACCAACTAAGAGCTCGGTGGCCTTAATGTGGTTTAAAAAGTGAAAAGCTGACATCATCATCCTTCAGGAAACACATTTTCCTAAGGATTGTCCATCCGGCTTTTCTAACAGAGGTTTCCCAACAGGCTACTTTGCATCAAACACAAAGAAAAAAAGGTGGAGTAGGCATACTATTACACAGGCCACTCCCATTCCAGTACTGATGGTAGACTCAGACCCCAGGGGCGGATGACTTATACTAGTGGGACTTTTATATAACAGGCCAATAACATTGGCTAACATTTACGCACCCAATACCAAACAAATCAAGTTCCTCCACAGAATAACCAGTAGAATACAGCAAAGTCAGAAGGGCTCCCTCAGGTGACCTGAATGTAGCATTGGAGCCAGAAAGCGATTGCTCTACAGGTAGAAGTGGTATCTCCTCTACGTCTTTATCAGACATAGGCACATATCTTCACTCCCTCACACTGATAGACACTTGGCGGGCCAAACAACCAGGACAAAAAAACCTTCACTTTCTACTCTTATCCTCATAAGAGTTACTTGTGGATAGATTACATCTTCATAGATCAAATTAGCTAAAGCATACTGAAAGACTCAGATATAGAACCAAAAAGCTGGTCCAATCATTCCATGGTCAGTGTGGCTGTGAATTGGTCGGACTCCCCATTGACTCCCTTTCAGTGGAGACTGGACAATTACAAGCTCAAAAACCCTATTATAAGCACAAAGAAATCAGAGAACATCAAAGAATATTTCATGCTAAACAAATCATCCAAGATCTCCCCTCACACTCTGTGGGAGGCTCGCAAAATGGTAATACGAGGTGAGTTTATAAAACACAAAGCGCATCTCATCAAGCAATACCGAACAGCATATGCGGATATAATAAACACTATGCGTTACCTAGAAAAACAGCACAAGACAAACCTCTCAGATTCTTCCATAGCCCTACACTTAAGGAAAGCAAGAAATGAGCTTAACTACTTACTCTATAGAGAAGCTAAAAAGAAAGCACTTCGCCTTAAAAAAAATCTACTTTTCAGATTCTAATAAAATAGGGACATCCCTAGTCAGGACTCTCAAACAACGAAAAGTTAGTAATTATATACATAAACTTGCGAACCCAGAGGGACATGATTTGGTAGGCAGCGGCAAGATAGCGGACCACTTTAGATCTTTCTATAACAAGTTGTATAACCTTCCACTGCCACCACATTCACGATCCCAGACCGCAACCGAACAATACGTAGCAGAGGCTCACCTCCCTACTTTGCCCACAGAAATAACTGATTTCCTGGAGGAACCTTACCCCACACCTCACATCATTATTCCAATCTGTAGACAATAAACAACCCTGGTCTCAACAAATTTTAGATACTCACATCACAGTACTTACAAAGGCGGACAAAGACCCAACTAAAGTGGGAAATAACTGACCCATATCGCTACTCAATACAGATATAAAATTATAGGCTAAGATCTTGTCCTCCTGCTTAATCAAAATTCTCCCCCAGTTAATACACGCCAATCAATCAGGTTTTATACCTAAGTGTGAGGCACGTGACAACAGGATAAGGGTCATCCACTTTATGTAACATGCCAGCCGGTCAAAACAATCTGCAATTTTAATCTCAACCGACGACGAAAAAGCTTTCGACCGGCTGGACTGGAACTTCCTGAAAATATGTCTGTCAGCCTTCGGTGTTGGAACTAAAATGATACACAGAATTATGAGCTTTTATACACATTCCTCGGCAAAGGTTAAAGTAAACAGCACCTTGTCAGATAGTTTTAATATTCAAAATGGCACAAGGCAGGGCTGCCCATTATCTCCGCTACTCTTTGCTATATCTATGGAAGTATTGACTTCCTACATAAGGAGTAACCCAGACATTAGAGGAATGAGATTAGTTCCACAAGTATAAAATCACCCTTAATGCGGATGATATCCTGGTCTTGCTTACCACCCCTGCTTTGTCCTTCCCTCCACTACTGTTGGAGTTCCTGTTGGACATTCGGTGAACACACAAAAATTTTAATCAATGCCCAAAAATCCGAAATCCTTAAAATCATCCTGTCATGAAAGGACTTTGACGATTTGCAATCGTTGTGTCACTATAATCTGAAACATGACAAAATGAAATACCTAGGAATATATTTGACTACATCCAGTAGAAGATTATTTAAACGTAATTACTTACCCCTTCTCCATATACTTTGCAAAGACTTTGACATCTGGCACGATAAATCCCTCTCCTGGTGGGGACGAATACAAACAAAAAAAATTACTACTCTCCTGCAAATTTTATATATAGTCCAAGCAGTCCCCATTCACCTGCCCATTTCCTATCTGACTCAACTCCAATCACTAATAAATACCTTCATATGGGGGGGGCATTAAGCCACAAATCAATAAAAAAAACTCCTATTTAAGCCTCTGGGAAGGGGAGGAATGGGCCTACCATCCATTCTATAATACCACAAAGGAATATCGACTACTTTCTCCCTGATGACTCCCATCCCTATTAATGCATAACTGATGAGTGGCCTTATCCTGAATGATTTACCAGACCGGGGGCTCGGTCAAAACATTCCACTAGCCAGGTTAACAGATAAGGGTAAATTGATAGAATAAACACATTTGTCAGATATAGCTGGAAGCTTGTTTACTCCTTGGCTTAAATGTGCGCAACTAGCACACTTGATAGGAACATCTCCTCATAAACAGGATCTGATGAGGGAACCCACAAACTTTGTGTGCCTTTGCCTACCTATCTTCATCTTCTAGAATACTTGAACTAAAGCATAAACTTTTATTCCATTGGTACCTCACCCCTGAAAGGATAAAACAAATATATCCTAATGCAAATGCATCCAGTTGGAGGGGGTGTGATGCTATAGGCACTATGTCACACACCTGATAGTTAGTAGTGTAAATCTCTAGCCCCCTTTTGGAAAGATGTGGAGATTTTCTATAGAGGTTTATTGGTAAATTCTTTCACATTAATACTGAAAACAGCCCTCTTAAATTATAAGCCTGGGAAACAATGTAAAATTAGATGGAAATTGTTACAAATAGGCCTGAATATCATGAGACAATTAATCGCTAGGAAATGGAAAACCGCATTGATCCCTACAATACAAGAGTGGACAGCAAACACATCTGAACTCCTCATGTGTGAGGATTAATCATATCTTAGAAATCGAAGCTTGACCTTCTTTCAGGAGGTCCATTTTTATTGGGAATCTCTTACACACATGTCAACATAGCAACAAAAAGACTCCACAAACACTATCTCTCCCAGCCAGGTCTTGTTGTGCTTTTCGAAATTGTAATGTTTACAATATTAAAATAAAGCTTTTGAAACGTTAAAAAAAAAGCAAAGGTCTGCCTCACAAGGGCTCCCAAATTGCATCCCCACCTTAGTAAATGGATCCCTTTGACTCAACGTATTGTCTCAATTTGTCTAAAGAGATAACATATGTAACAAACTTGACAAATACCTATTTTTTACTTGTTAAAAATGTGATGTGCCCATTCTCCCTGGTCTGCCTAGCAGCCGTCTATCTCCCTTACAATCTCTTACAATTCATAATAAATGCCTCTGCCAGGCAGATCTTCCTTAGACACTTCCTCTAACTTTAGACAGATTTTCTTGAATGTATTCATCCATATCTTTGGTTTCTGGCTAAGACAGAGGATATATATGTCCCTGTAGATTTGGATCCAGGGGTCTTCTGGAGTATCTTGTTAGATGGAAGGGCTCTGGTCCTGAGAATAATTCTTGGGAGCTTAAAAGTAATATTCATGCTCTTCATTTGTTGGATTCTTTTAATAAGACTCGTCTATCAAGACCATGGACCTGTCATGATAAGTGTATGTCTAAAAGAGTGATTCCTGTTCCTGCTGCTGTTAGGTGTACCTTTAAGGAGGCCTAGAAGACCAATTGAGCCTTAATTACAGTCTATATTAGCCTTGTGTTTGTAGCATGTGGCTGCTTGTGTTTTGAGTTTAGTCTCATTGCTCTCTTATCCCTGGCCTCTGTTAAAACATCATGTAAATGTTTAGTGCATCAGTAAGGGCTTGCGGTGAGCAGAGCCACTCAGCCATTGATTCCAGTTTGTTACATTTAAAACAACAGCACTGCACATGGCACTGAGAAGACTTATGCTAACTAACTGAACTCCTCTCTTATCCATTGAACATTGGCTTTTCCTGGGTGGATGGGACAAGTCGGAAGCAGTTGTCTTTCTGGCCACAGTACATACAACGACCCAATTGTCTTCTTCTTTGTTGCAGATTCCGTCAGCAGAGATACAGAGGGTTGATCAGGATCTGCAGAAGCTGAACTGTGTAATAATGGATTCATATTTAGAGCTGCAAGTAAAGCTTCCATTTTTTCATTTATGCTCTGTAGATGAGCTGCATGTGTGCCATGAAGGTTGATGGCTCAGGCAAACCCAACTCTGTCAGTCACGGCACAATTATTCTGTCAAGCAACCTGACTAATCAGGATTTCCCCCACTACTTTCCTGGCCACTATTCAGGTTCGGGTAGGAGTTCCTCCAGAATAGGGAGCTACTACCAGCACAGAAGTTGTAAGATAGGACCCGGGGCTGAGAAAAGAACCAGTAGTTGAAACCAATAATTGAAACAAGTAGAGGCAGTGAGTAACAGGTTGAGTCTAGCAGCAGGTAGGTAGTCCAATACAGCAAAGCTATAAGTGGGCATAGGCAAAGGCAGAGTAAGTAACAGGAAGAGTTCAGCAGCAGGTAGGCAGTCCAATAAAACAAAGGTACAAGAAGGCACAGGCTATGGAAGAGTAAGTAACAGGTAGAGTTCAGCAGCAGGTAGGCAGTCCAATACAGCAAAGGTATAATTGGGCTCAGACAAAGGCAGAGTAAGTAACAGGTAGAGTTCAGCAGCAGGTAGATAGTAAAATACAGCAAAGGTACAAGTGGGCACAGGCAAAAGCAGAGTGAGTAACAGGCAGAGTTCAGCAGCAGGTAGATAGTAAAATACAGCAAAGGTACAATTGGGCTCAGACAAAGGCAGAGTAAGTAACAGGCAGAGTTCAGCAGCAGGTAGGTAGTAAAATACAGCAAAGGTACAAGAGGGCACAGGCTAAGGCAGAGTGAGTTCAGCATCAGGTAGGCAGTCCAAAACAGCAAAAGAACAAGTATAAAAGACTCACCAAGGAAGCAGAAATGCTACACCATAATCAGCCACCGTCTGGTTAAAAGACAAACATACCTTTATATCTGATCCAAGTGTGAGAAGGTGACGTTTTTGGAAAAAGCAGATCCTCCAGCCATTCAAATCCTGTAGCATTATGATGAAGCAAAATATAGATGGCGGTGCGCATAGAGAAGGGGACTCAGGATCTCAGCGGGGCAGGTACATGACAAGTACTCTATGTAAATATTATTTGTTAAGTAGAAAATGAAGAGAAGAAAGGAGGCGCCACAATAGTGTAAATACGTCAGGTACCACAGCCCCTAAGTATGCCAAGATGTTACTTACTAGAT
>CAJPDP010075210.1:0-10889 GCA_905336975.1 Bombina variegata variegata
TAGTACCCTTGAAACAACTTTTCCATCACTATTGTGGCCAGAAAGAGTCCTTGTAGGTTTTAAAGTTCGCCTGCCTATTGAATTCAATGGCGGTTCGCGCGGTTCGCGCGTTCGCGAACAATACCGGAAGTTCGAGTCCGCGGTTTGCGAACCGAAAATTTTAGGTTCGCGACATCACTAATTGTTAATACTGTTTCTGTTTAACCTTAAAGCTGCATAAAATACATTAAGAATCAATAGCACTTCTTATCAAGTGGACACACTTTTCTTTATTGTGGTGATAGATTCATATACAGTGATGTTACAGGCTGCACTGAGTTCTTAATTATGCTACAGATGCAATGGTAACAAATTTAAACTTTCAATAATTTACCTATTACTTACACACTCATTCTATATAAAAAAAAAAACATACCATTAGTATTATTGAATTACATTTCTGCTATTCGCTTTATTGAGGAAATGACATCCTTAAACTATGATTGGCAATACCAATAGAATCATTAAAAGCACATTTCATGAAACAAATGTAAATCATAGTCCCTGTTCAGGCCAACAGGGTACCCATTTTTTTTTTTAATTCACCACACATTCTTCCTTTTTAGACAAAATTCCTTCTTACCACCTCTCCTTAATACTGGCATATGATCTATGAATTGGAAGCACAACTATATGTCTAGCTTCAATAACATGTTGTGAAACTGTGTTGTGAAACAAGGTTTCTCCCCCTTGTAACCTAATCCACGTGAGTACTTCAATATGTATATAAAAACTATGTTCTACAAGTGTAGTACCCATTAATTAGTGTTTTTTTCTCCCACTCATCTGTGCCAGGTACAGATTACCTTTGATAATAGAATTGCAATGTGAACAGCTCAAGCAGGGATATTTCCCTTTGTTTGGTGTTGTTAAATAATTTATATTTTAACCCTACTTGAACAACATCAGCCTTACTATTTTATCATGTAGATTGTCCTGAATTATTCCACATGTGGGATAAATTTAGCCAATAAATACCATGCAAGCTATATTAGCATTCCACTTTGTAAAGCCAGTGCACGATAATGTGCACTCGTTTTACAAGTTATTCGCATTACTTGGATGCATTGCACTGTTAAGAAACACATGTTTTACCATTTCCTGAAAATCCACTTAAGGGGGGTAAAAAAGGGGGGTGATTTATGAGGATACCTATATCTCAAAAACCAAAGATGTTACATACATGAAAATTGGTATTTAGACTCTCCTTTAAAAAATAAAGAAACACATATTTTACCATTTCCCGAATATCCATTAAGGGGGGTGAAAAGGGTGGGGTGGTGATTTATGAGGATACCAATAGTTCAAAAACCAAAGATGTTACAGACGTGAAAATTAGTATTTAGATTCTCCTTTAAAAATAAAGAAAAACATATTTTACCATTTCCTAAAATCCACTTAAGGGTTTGAGAAAGGGGGATGATGTATGTGGTGACCTATATATCTAAAACCAAAGATGATACAGATGTCAAAATTGGTATTTACATTCTCCTATAAAAATAAAGAAACACATGTTTTACCATTTCCCGAAAAGCCACTTAAGGAGGGTGAAAAGGGGGGTGATTTATGAGGATACCTACATCTCAAAAACCAAAGATGTTACAGACGTGAAAAAAATATATTTATATTTTTTTTCTGTAGTCTAGGGATCCCCCTCACCTCCCACCTCCCTGTGATCATTCAATTAACCTCCCCTCCCTAATGTAGTATCCCCTTCCTCTCCCTTAAAAAAAAATGTCTGCAGTGTAGGGCCCCTCCCACTCCCTCATACATTACATACACCCCTTTTCACCCCTCTTAAGTGGAAATTTTGGGAAATTGTAAAATATGTGTTTCTTTATTCTTAAATTAAAATGTAAATACCAATTGTCAAGTCTGTAACATCTTTGGTTTTTGAGATATAGTTATCCTCATAAATAACCCCACCCCATTTTCACCCCCCTTAAGTGGATTTTCGTGAAATGCTAAAACACATGTTTCTTTATCTTTAAAGGAGAGTTTAAATACCAATTTTTTAAATGTAAAATAATAGCAATAAACTAGGTAATTGCAGACAACTGCCAGTATTTAGAAGGCTGCTATATAGTTTTGATAGGTAAATAGAAAAAAAAACAAGGCTCTGTTTCTCTGAAATTCCTAGTAGCGAAGGGATTAAAGAAATGAAAACTTGGCACAGGCAACTCTATTGTCGAAGGATAAGCACTCAGAGGATTGAAAGAAGAACAAATGCTTTATCTGTCAAATGAACATCTGTTTAAAACAAAACAACTATGATACATTATCCAAAAATGTTTCCTTATTAGAATAACATGAATACAAAGTCAATTTAAACTGTAAAGTAATTTACAAATATCTCACCCAAACCATTGTGGTTTGTCAGGGTACTGTTTTAAATAATTTAAGTTAATATAGTTTTAAGTACCTGAGGGTAATGGTACAGCCCTGTGAGTAAAGACATTAAATAGGTGAATTCAAATCCCAGACTTCCAATAAAACCAGCCAGGAATCCTCTCTGTGCACAAGAGTAGTTTGGGATAACTTTAGATCCCCTAGATAGTATAGCCATGGTGCCGTCTAATGCTGCAGAACCACCGTTTAATGGATTATAAATCTCATATCCCAAAGTGATGTTGGGTAAAATGTCATTCCTTTGATTAATTTCTTCTATTGCAAAAATAGCAGCCAAGTAGTGCCTGTAAAGTAGTCCATCTGTCCTGAAAGATTAAAAAAAAAATTAGGGATGTTTTTTTCTTTTAAAATTATTTCATTTTTTCATTTGTATAGTGTGCCGTGTATTGTAACATTTGTGTGGTATATGTATTGTTTGTGTAGAGTGTATTATTTGTATATTTGTATTTAAAAATACTAAACCATAAACCTTTATATCTCATAAGATGACCAGATTTTCCAGACCAAAATTCTGGACACCTCATAAATGTTGAGGAGGTGGTTAAAAAAAATTATTTTTAATGTTAAAATAGTTTTCCTACAATGAAATAGTAAAATCTATTGTACCATAATTGTTGTTATCCTTACTTTAAAATTAGTAAAAAGAAGATCTGCTTAGATTTTCAGAGCTGTGGTTTATGTGAAACAACTTAAAAACTCAATGGTTTCTGGGGGGCGGAGCCTGACCACGCNNCACACTAGGAGGGCTCCTGCTACCGATACTGATTAAACTGCTTTATTTAGCATAAATCTTTTTTTTTTATTAAGCCATTCTACTTAGTGCAGGACCTAGACCACACAACTTGCTGTGCCTGCTGTTTTGTATCCCGGGAGAGCCGTTCTGTCCCACTACAATTGCTGCTAACAAGTCTGAATACTAGCGGCGATACCCCACGTGGATGCTTTATTTTACCTGCTAACAACAATCACGCAACAGCAGCTCATCCCGAGGCACAAGAATACCTATCCGGAGGAGATGGATCTGCCCTTGTTACTGCTCACCCCCTCTGAGCGGCAAATGCGATAGAGGAAGAGACCGCTCCTTAGCTCTTACCACGGCTTCCCCGCTGCAACACACGGGTCCTAGGCAATAAGGAGAGGAGACTCAGCGAGCAGGTCTTTAGGAACTCACCCTCAGCGAGATCTTAAATAGGAGCGGCGATCCCCAGCCACTACAGCGACCTCGCGATCGCATCTGCCCTGTCACTCAGCAGGGTTCTCAGCGGAGGTACTATAGTTGGTAAGCCATAAAAAGTCTGCACCCAAGCACACTAAAGGGGGTTGTTGATGAGCCGTATGAATATAAACGAACACGGCTGTTAGTCCATATTTTTGACAGAGGAGGGGTCAGTAACGGGCATATGTTCCTTTCAGCCACAGCCCTCCACCTCACTATGGGACATAGTTTCTTCTTCGCTCCATAAGGGAAAAAAGTTTCCTAAAGGTGTTACAGGGGCCATCTTTAATTATAAAGCTGAACGAGGAGTGTCTTTTATTGCAGATAACTTTTGCCACTCACATTAAGCAAGCCCTGGACCAGTTGTTACTTGAATATCCTGACACAGGTTGCAGTCAGAGGCCTAATAATTTTAGTAGCCCTTTGTGAGACAGCTAGTAGGCCGTGAATAACCTTACACTCTGCCATCTTTTAAGGCCAGTGCGACAGGGCTGAACGGCAGGGATCATTTTTGATCTTTATTCAGCTAACTGCTCATTTAGGGGGGTATGCCTAATAAAAGGACTAGTAAGGCTGATAAGATAACTGCCTCTAAATCCATGAGCCATTATCTCAAGCCCCTAGATTGAACCAGAGAAACAACTGGAGGCGACATGGAGAACTCTCAAGACACCCCTATCCCTTCTATACCACATAGTGCTGACAATCATTCTCAGTTTGTCACTAAGGATGACATCCATCACTTGTCATCTAAAGAAGACATACAAGGAGTGTTAAGGGAAATGAGGAGCCTATTTGGGGATCTGAGAAAAGACTTCTCTGCACTAGAATCCAGAGTGTTAAAAATTGAAAAGACCTCACATGACAACGCAACTTCAGTACAACAGCATACATCTGATATACAAAACCATGCTGATAATCTGCAATATCTTAATGATAAACTCGAGGATATAGACAATCGGGGTCGCAGGAATAATCTGCGTTTCCGTGGAATATCTGAAACCATTGCACCGCAGAACATTGAGGGTTATTTGAAAGCCCTATTTCGAGTCATTAAAGACTCTCCGTCATCTCCTGAAATTTCCATAGAAAGAGCGCATAGGGCTCTTAGGCCCAAACCACCTAATAAAGCGCCTCCGAGAGACATAATTGAAAGATTTCTTAGTTTCAACGACAAAGAGGAACTTCTCCAGCATGCTCGCAAGAAACATTCTGTCACCCACGCCGGGGAAGAAATTCAGGTTTTTTCTGACTTATCCCCCGTGACTCTGCAAAAACGGAGAGACTTGGGACACATCACATCTGTCCTGAGAAGCCATAAGGTTCCTTACCGATGGGGTTTTCCTGTCTCAATCATCGCCACCAACAACAATAAAACTTCTATCTTTCGGCCTGGAATGGATTACAAGGTCTTCTTTGAGAACTTAGCAATTCCGGTCCCTTCCTCCTGTGGATCTTTACTAGGAAGTCCATCGCTACCCACCCGGCCACCAAGTGATCTTCCCGAGGTTGAATCAATCGGGTAATGTACTGTTAGACTTTCTGAGCCTTTGATCAGATTTCTCACTGGTCTAGCATGCAAGATACTACTCCTAACTGTGCTCTAATGTTGAAAAATGTGTTCAAATGTTAATCTTGTTTACTATACATGTTGGTATAGACGTTTATTTCCTTGACCTGTTATTTGCTCATTGCTATATATTTCACTCTAGGACATAATGCTTGCCTATCAGTAGACTAGACTAATGATTACTACCTCTATACTGGTCCCGACCACACCTAGAAGTAAGGGTTAATAATGTTTATTCTATGTAAAGTCGAAGAAATAATATTGCTTGATGTGTAACTCTCTTTTAGGTTGTTTTACCCCGTGTTAGTACTGAACTAATCGGTCTTGAAGGCAACCAACTACCCACTGATAGATTTTAGTTGATTTTAATATGACTATCATATGCTGAAATACAGATGTTTTGCTAATCTGTGTGTATCTGCATTTATTGCCTCCTCCTCGTGCCTTGCCCTGACCACAGCTACCCTAAGTTATTTGGTAAATAAAGTAGTATGCAACATGCAATGAAGGGCCCACTAGTCTTGTGTTGTCCTACAGAATATCTATGCTTATACTGGCCCATGTTTGGTTGTCCGGGGGTACTGGCAGGAGAACTGGAAGTTTAACCTTTGGATTTCCCTACTCCTATGCATTCTGGATATAGACTTGGGCCACACTAGCTTAATTCTAACACATATAGCCCTCTCTAGCATACTTGAACTCCTCTTTGCATACTACGTTAGAGGACTTAAATGGGTTCATAGCTTGCACAGAGTAAACTAGTTACCCCTTTTGAATCTTTTGTAATGACGTCTAGGCTGGTCTGCACTCACACAATAATATGATATCTGTATACTTATGTTTTATTATAACTTACGTCAGTAAAGGGGCTTATCCCCTATCTCTGTGTCTTAAGTGTGTTACAAGGTTCTTTATATATTGTTAACTACGAGAGTGTTTTGGTTTCCTTGTTCATTCCAGACCCTAATATATCGCTATTTCCTTGTAGTTATTTCGCTGTTTTGCATTCTTCTGTTTCCCTCTCTCTTACATTCCCCTTTCTCTGATCTTCACCTTTCCTTAAATCTTCACCCCCCCTTTTTTTTTTTTTTGTCAGAAAAAGAAAGTGATAACGTAGATATGGCCACGCAGCACAAGTCTAAAAGGTTCTTTGTCCACTCAATTAATCTCACTACTATTAAAGCAAAAGGAATGAACAACCCAGGCAAATGCTCCATTGCGTTTAGGGAACTGAATAAATCACAGAGCCACATAATTGTATTACAAGAAACTCACTACAGAAAGGGTAAAGAACCTAAATGGCACAACTCCAAGTTCCCGATGGCTTACTTTGCCTCGGGCCAGAATAAAAAAGGAGGCGTGGGTATTGTTTTTCCCAAAACAGTCCCATTTAGCATGACACATATTGAGAGAGACAGAAATGGGCGTTACGTAATCCTAGTAGGTACCCTTTTTGGACACTATATCACTCTGGCCTCAATCAATTCCCAAATCATGGTCAGGATACATTCTTAAATCAGGTTTCGGATCTTCTTCTGGAACATTCCAGGGGAATCACTAATTTAGCTGGAGATTTTAACATTGTAGCCGACCCTTTAGTTGACACCTCACAAGGGGTTACTTGCACTCCCACATCCACAATTAAACAAGTTAATGACACACTCACAAAATTAACACTACATGACATCTGGCGGACTTTACACCCAACTTCCAGGGATTACTCCTTTTATTCCATCCCACATAACAGCTATTCCAGGATCGATTTCATTTATACAGACTCTTGTGGACTCTCAATCACCCATCATTGTGTTATTGATCACATCCCATGGTCAGACCATGCCCCTGTTTCCTGCTCAATTTTATGGCCAGATATCCCCGTTACACAAAAAACATGGAGATTAGATGACACCATATTAGATAACCCCTTAATCTTTAATGACATACTTAAAATTATGTGGGAATATTTTGAGATTAACACCTTCCCTTCCTCTTCACATGCTACTATCTGGGAGGCACACAAGAGCGTTATAAGAGGTGCATTGATTAAACATAAGGCATTTCTCAATAAGCATCACAGAGCTAAATACCATGATATACAAACCAGGATCGGCACCTTAGAAGTCAAATATAAAGCAGATCCTTTGTGCACTGACACTATAACTCAATTGAAGGAGGCAAGAATTGAATTTCAAAAACACCTGGCAGAATCCCATCAAAAGACTGCACTTTACCTAAAACAACATTACTATGAAGGGGGTAATAAACCAGGCCGAATCCTAGCTAGAACCCTTAAAAAAAAACAGCTCCATTCCCACATATTCTCCTTAAAATCCACAGACAGCCGTATGCTTCACAGTAGTGACCAAATAGCTACAGAGTTCCATAAGTACTTTCACTCATTATACAATATACATGACCATCCCTCAGATTCTGCCCATGCAGATGATATTCTCCAGCATGAAACCTTTGTTAGTTCATATCTGAGCAATATCGACCTCCCCTCCCTGACACGGGAAGACTCAGAATTTCTAGATTCCCCTATAACTGTAGAGGAACTCTTTAACGCCATTAAAAACTGCCCAGGGTGTAAGAGCCCAGGCCCTGATGGATTTTCCTCAGCCTACTACAAAAGGTTCAAGGAGATCCTGGCGGGCCCACTCCTTGACCTATTTAACGGTCTTCGGGAGGATCCCTCTCTGTCTCGTGTCCTTCTGGAAGCTCACATTATGGTTATTCCCAAGCCGGGTAAAACTCCAGACTCTCCTGGTCACTTTTGGCCTATTTCCCTAATCAATTCAGACATGAAGCTTTTAGCAAAAAAATTGGTGACTAGACTGAACAAATACCTACCAGATCTGATCTGTAATGACCAGGTTGGATTTGTCCCTGGTCGTGAGGCCAGGGACAACACTATCAAGGTCTCACAATTAATCAATCATGCCAGAGTCTCAGGTCTTCCGCTAGCACTCTTCTCCACAGACGCGGAGAAGGCCTTTGATAGGGTGAGTTGGGTCTTCTTGCGTCAGGTCCTGGAGAAGCTGGGATTTGGTGGGGCCTTTGTACACTCAGTATTAGCGCTCTACTCTAATCTTAATGCTAAAATAAGAGTTAATGGTACCTTATCGGAGTCTTTCAACATCAGAAATGGAACCAGACAGGGCTGTCCCCTGCCCCCCTTACTCTTCGCCCTGTCTATCGAAGTCCTGGCTCATAAGGTGAGAATTAATCAGCATATTAAGGGCAAGGGTGGGAGACAGTGAGCACAAGCAAGCGCTTTATGCAGATGACGTCTTATACACCTTAACAAATGCTTCGGAATCTCTCCCTGTACTCTTAGATGTACTTAAAGAATATGGTAAGGCCTCGACTTCTCCCTTAATCTGAGCAAATCTGAACTTTTAAACATTAACACTTGTCCTAGAATAATACAAACCCTACAACATAAGTATAAGATCACCTTAGCTACGAATAAATTAAAATACCTTGGAATCTTTTTAACATCTGACCCCTCAGATCTATTTAAATACAACTACATTCCTCTCAAAAACGATATAGCTGCAGACCTTTCCTCCTGGAAAAATAAATATATATCTTGGCTAGGTAGAATAGGAGTTATTAGGATGAATATCTTGACCCAAATTCTATACCTCTTTCAGACCTTACCTATAACTCTACCTAGGGGATACATCACTCAGCTGCAGAAACTCATTGAACAATACATATGGGCTAATACTAAACCTAGGATCCCGAAGCACACTATGTACTTGCCAAGAGATAGAGGGGGACTCGGCCTACCAGATATTTCACTTTACAAAAGGGCGATAGGTCTACAAAGGATAGTTGAATGGGCACAAAATGCAAAGCATAAAGCATGGATAGACTTAGATAGACAGATCCTCAAAATAAATAATGTGAGCACACTTGCGTGGCTGCCGCCTACACAGCGTCCTAGCATAGTTAACAAATATCACTTACTAGAAGAAACACTTAATACCTGGGACTCGGCTATTGCGACCTCAACTCACATCTCCTCACGGCATTCTCCCCTAACGCCAATTATTGAAAACCCTGAGATCCCATACCATAAAGTGGGACATGTGAGAATCACACCATATAAAATAAAAGAGGGTTTGGTCTTTGGAGTAGTGGATAATGGGAAGGTAGCCACGCAGGCTTCACTGAGGGACTTCCAACCCAAATGTTTTTCTTCCTGGTTACACTACAACCAACTGATACACTTTATTTCTAGCAATAAACATAAACAGGAACTAGGTAGATCACTTACCCCTTTTGAGAAACTCTGTGTGGGAGAGGCCACGCCAAGACATTTAATCTCCCTCCTATATAAGATAGCAGCCTTACAAGGGACTGACACACTCCCGACATACACTATACGCTGGAATGTGGATTTGGGGTTAGATAACGATGTGGAGCCATGGCTGAAGGCATTTAACTTGATTAAAAAATTGTCGGTCTCATCGACCATTCAAGAACATCATATTAAGATCCTGAGCAGATGGTACCTGACGCCAGTAAGACTCCATAAGATATTCCCAGCAGTTAGCCCTGTATGTTGGAGGGGTTGCAGCGAAAGCGTCTCCCTTTTACACATATGGTGGTCCTGCCCAATTTTAACACCCTTTTGGTCGGAGGTTTTAAATAAGATATCTGATATCCTTAACCTCCCAATCCCAAACACGCCAGAGATTTTATTATTCCTGACGCTTCCCAAAACACAAATTCAGGCGCACTTTGCCCTTTTGTTAATTATGCTCACTAACGCTAAGAAACTGATTCCAAAAAAGTGGAAAAAGCAGAATCCCCCTACATTGGAAGAGTGGTACTCACAGGTGGAGGATATTTTACTTTTGGAGAGATATTATTACTTTAAAAACCACAAATTAGATAAGTATGAGCTCATGCTGGCAATTTGGCATGGTACAATATAAATAGTATCATAAGAGGCGTGGCCTCTGGAATGTAAAATTTCTCTCTTTTATTTGTTTTTTTTCTTTCTCCCTCCCATCTTTCATTACCCTATGATTCTTCTTGCCTAGTCCTATTTCCCCTCTCTCTTCTTGCTTTCTAGTCCCTTCTCTCCCCTTCCCCTAATATATTTTAAATGTTATCCTACTATATGATTATCCTAAAATTGCAAAAAGAGGTTAAGCTTGTTAACTTTCACTCCCAGCACTTGTCAGGGTGTGCGAGTTTCTATCAAGATGAAGTGATTGTCTTACTTGTCTGCAGCTTTAAAGCGATCTTTATTTGTATATCTTTTATGCTGTACATGTTTATTGTATCTGAATATTTACACTTCAATAAAGCTTGTTTGAAAAAAGAAAAAAAAAAAACTCAATGGTTTCCAATCCCGAGGAGTTTTCAGAGTAGACACCGTAGGTCATGTGATAAGTGATGTGCATGATAGATCTTTGGAGCAATGGACAAGACTATTGAGCCATAGCCACTTAAGTGAGGTACAATGCTTTTACTTTATGGGGTATATTTAACAAATGGTGAGCAGACATGATTTACTGTAGCTCAAAGATTCATTAGGCTTCTAACTTAAGTAGTTTATTCATAATATTTGCCCCCCTACTATCTTGTAAAATTTTTTAAAATGGGGGTATTTCTTTGCATACCGAAAATGAAAAC
>CAJPDP010075235.1:0-10130 GCA_905336975.1 Bombina variegata variegata
AGCATATGATGGAGCAAACTTCGCCCACATGGCAGACCCACATCTCTGCAGAAAAAATTCACCCTCAAATTTGAAATAATTGTGACTCAGGATGGGGGTATTGACGAATAAAGACCCACCACATCTATGGTGAGTCATGAGCAATTTTTGTCCCACTCAACCTGTGTTAAGTAATTCAAAAGGTGCTTTGTGTCCTTTAAGAAGGGTGGGATCTGGAGGACAAGGGGCTGGAGGAGGGACTCAACCCAGCTTGATAGTCACTCAAAAAGGGAACCAATGCCCGAGACTATCGGTCTCCCTTTTACCGCCTCCAAGGTCTTGTGTACTTTTGGTAGGTGATGGAAAACAGATATCACTGGTCAAGATGCATATAAATACTATGCTGTATCTGTGTCAAGAGTACCCTCCTCAAGTCCATCGTCCAACAGACCCCAAAGCTATTTTTTTTTAAATTCTGTGGGATCCCTACTGAGTTTTTGGTAAACATTCTCATCATAGAGTTGTCTATGCGCTTATAGTATATAATCTGTTCTATCTATGATGACTATTCTCCCACCCTTATCTGAGTCTTTTATGACTATGTTATTTCTGGCTCTCAGATTTTTCAAAGCCTCTTTCTGTGAAATGGTAAGATTTGGGTAGGTTATTTTATGATTCAAAGATAGGCTAATGAGATCTTCCTCAATCCTCTTATGAAAGGCTTCCAAAAAAGGACCCCTCTCTTTAATGGGATAGAACACAGACCTAGGCTTGAAGCCTCCATGTGAAGTTTTTAGGCTGTGTGTACCTATTGAGGACTCCATATAGAGATCCTGTAAGTTGCTAAGATCACATGTGTCTTGAAAGTTTGCTAGATCAAAAATCTCTTGACTAGCATAAGGGTTGGTTTGTTGTGTCAAGATTAGTAATGGTGTCACTATTCTCTATGTTCTCATTGGGTGTGGATCTATTCCAAAATAATTTTTTCAAAGTAAGATCTCTTATGATTTTATTTATGTCGACTATAGTGTCAAACAAATTAAATTCATTCTTTGGAACATAGCCTAAACCCAAACCCAGAACTTGTGTTTCTGACTCGGTAAGTGTCATAGAAGATAAATTTATGATGTTTAAAGCGTGTATTTGTTCCATCTGCCTCTGCCCCTTCTTGCTCCCCATCTGCCTCTTGTTCCTCTTCCTGCGCTGCCTCCTCCTTCTGTTGTTCTGAAGGCGCTCTGAAAACCCTGATGTCCATCTTGTCTAAATGGGGGGTTAGCAAAGGGAGTAATCGGTCTCAAGTCTGAGTCATTATCACTCAGAAACTCTGCATTACTTTGTTCATTAGATGTAACTATCTGTATACTATCCTTATTCTTAGATGAGTTTCTGGTGACAATTGGCTCAGATCTGATAACCCTTGGGGTTTTGGGTTTGACTACCTGTATCTCCTCCTCTAATTGGCCACTAGATTCTACTCTATTGTTAATGTTTTCTCTCTCTTCATCTGATAGCTCAGGGTGTGAGAATGTTACCCTTTTATCCTGTTTCTCACTAGAATTGGTGTTGGGCACCCTAGACCTAGATCTAGATCTCCTTTGTCTGTTATCTAAGGAGTTGGGATGATTATGCCAGGTATAGACCCTATTATTTGTGTAATCTGTAAGATCTCTATTATACTTTCTTAGTTTTGAGTTATCTAATTCATTCCTGAATTTCTTAATTGTAGCTTGTAATTTTTTTATCAAATTCAGTGTACTTAGGAAGGTCTATATAGGTATTTAAATTCACTTGTATATTCACCATTTCATCCCTCACTTTAATAAGCTGACCTTCCTTAAAACTTGATAATAAGGCGCATAAGCCTTTTAGAACATTCACTCAAAATCATGTCCATTTCTTTACAAAATCCTGATCGTCAACCTGAAATCTTGGATATTTATTTAATCTTAGTCCTCTAGGTATAAGGTCCATTAAAAGATATTCTTCTAGTGCTCGTTTGTCCCACCAGGCCTTGTATTCTTTAAGAATAATTTTTTCCATTTGTAGAAAAATGTCACTGATAGAGTGTCTCTATTTGTTTAGTGAATGTATCCTCCAAAGAGAGCCTTTCAATGTCCATATCCTGTAATGCCTTTAGTGAAAACAAATCTGTTTCCATAGCTAAGTAATGAGTATAAGGTGTGTAGCTTTAATCCTCAATAAACAATGTTAGCTGGAGACAATTGGTAAACAAGCGTGTTAAATGCCGAACCCACGGGAGAAAAATATGTGTCAGTACAATTGTTTAGGCAAAAATCTCCCTGCAAAAGTCTCTAGGCATTGGGGTAATCCTGATTCACAAGTATAACAGTCTCTGCAAAGCCAAACACACACTCAGGACAACAAAGAGGCACGGATATAATGATGTAGTGTAACAGGGACAAATGCGGTATAAATCAAGCAAACCTCCGTTTTAAAGTGAGTAATCTTACCACGATGTACTCCCGGGTCTTGCTTTATTCTCCTGTCAACATCTCTAGTCCGGAGCCGCTCACCCTGAACACTAATTTATTTCAAATTTGAGGGTGAATTCTTTCTGCAGAGACGTGGGACCGCCATGGGGGCAAAGTTTCCCCATCATATGCTAATATCTTTATGGCCTGGTGGGAGCGGTCCCACGTCTATGCAGACAGTAACCCCTTTAGGAATCATATCAAAATATACAAGAGGTATATAGACGATCTTCTGATCGTCTGGACGGGTACAAGGCAACAAATGAGAGATTTTGTCCAATACATTAACCAAAACAATTTAAATCTGCAGTTTACTTACCAACATGAAACTGAACAGGTTACTTATTTGGACCTTATTCTTAGAGGAAATATTGAATTGGGTAAAGTGACTACCAGTCTTTATAGGAAACTGATAATGTCCAATGATTTGCTACATGCACGCAGTAATTATCCAAAGCACACTGGCTTTGGAGTGGCAAAGGGGCAATTTATGAGCATAAAACAAAACTGTACAAATGAAGTGGACTTTTCCAAAGAGAGTGAGGTTCTAAAATTACAGTTGGCTGAGAGAGGCTATTCAGGGAAAACCATTAATAGGGCCCTCCTAGAAGTAACATGGATGGATAGGAACAGTATGCTCAGTCGAAATACAAACAATGTACAAATTTCTTTGATAAGTCCAAACCACTTTTTATCACTACATACAGCTCTCAATACAAACAAATTTGTGATATTACTAAACACCTCCCAATTCTGACAGCAGAGGACAGCCTCAATGATGTCAGCAAAGGCTGCAATTTTGTAGCCAGAAGGGGTTGCACTCTTGCTAACATGTTGTCACCCNNGAGGGTTACTAAACACTTTCAATCAAAAGTGACTCAAAGAGTGTACAATCTAGCAAGTTGCACAAACTGTCGCACTTCAAATGTGATTTATTTGGTGGATTGTACCTTGTGTAACAAACAATACGTAGAATGTTCTACTAGAGAAGTGCGAGTACGCATAAGGGAACACCAAAAAATATTGAAAATGGTACAGAGGTATCTGATCTAGCGAGACATTTTATTAACATTCATGGGAAAGATGTCAATAGCTTCACCTGGCAAATCATAGAACAGATTAAAACCCCAGAAACAGGGGGTGACACTACCAGTAAACTTTTATACCAAGAGGCCTTCTGGATTTTCCAATTGAAAACCAGAAGGCTGAATGGGTTTAATATTGATGGAGATATTATTAATTTCTGGCGGCGTGAAAATTAAGAATATTCACATACCCATGGGTTAGACTCAAATAATTCAGTAAGTACAAATATGTCATGCCAAGTTACATGACGCCCTTTATGCTCCTTCTCCATAATTAATAAAATACTATAAAGTAAAATATCATTTGATATGATCAAATTTATCTCATGAAGGAAGTGATAGGAGTAAAACTATACTAACTAAACTATTTACAAGTTAGCACAAACTAAATTTCAGGAGTATTTATTCATTAGCTTGCTGTTATTATTATTTACCATTCCTTCTCTTTCCAAGCAGCAAATTATATTACCAATGTAAATTATATACTGAGGGTTCCTAACAAAGGGAACATGTATGTTTGATATAGTGTATATTAGGACTAATCCTGGCACTGATAGGAGTTAACACATCCGTGTAGAACTGTATTATTATTGTTATCAATTTCCATGCTTCAGATTCTGATTTAGAATTGTTTATTCCCCCCTCTCCTTTCTCCTCTTTTGCAATGTCCTTAACCTGTAATAGTATTGTATTTTTAACAATTGCTGACAGCTTGAGTTAATTTTGACCCTGAGCACCGGCCATTTAAGCCAGGGGTTCCGGGTCACAAACATGTCTATGAGTAAGGCTTATCTGTAGCCGAAACGCGTAAGACATTTAGTCTTGAAGCTGTCAGGCTTTGCAATGTGTTTTTAGTTGTTTTCCAATAAAGCCTACCACATTTAATTATAGTGCCTTGAGTCTCGCCTGGTCATTTTTTTGTTTGATTGGATTTGATCACTTACCAGGATCGAGATTCGGCACTTTGGAGCAAATCCAGCGTGTGGGGTCAGCTGGCTGTATGAGGAGGACCTATCAGCCACTCGCATCAGCAAGAACACACACCGGAAGTGAGGCTCTACGGATCAGTGGTGGTTTGTGGCGGATTTCCTTTGGATAGTGTTCAGGGTGAGCGGCTCCGTACTAGAGATGTCGACAGTAGAATAAAGTAAGACCCGGGAGTACATCGTGGTAAGATTACTCACTTTAAAACGGAGGTTTGCTTGATTTATACCGCATTTGTCTCTGTTACACTACATCATTATATCCGTGCCTCTTGTTGTCCTGAGTGTGTGTTTGGCTTTGTGGAGACTGTTATACCTGTGAATCAGGATTCCCCCAACGCCTAGAGCCTTTTGCAGGGAGATTTTTGCCTAAACAATTGTACGGACATAATATGTAACCTGTAAAAGAAGGTTACTTATTATGTCCGTATATATATATATATATATATATATATATATATATATATATAATGTATATACAGTGGCGTCACTGCTGCTGGGGCTGCGGACCGCACCCGGGCTTCATGCTCAGAGGGGGTGACACCATGAATTACCGTACCGGGTGACACCAACCCTAGTGATGCCACTGCCAAAACATGCTTTTTCTCCCAACAACATATAAGTGTTACTACAGTTGGCGAGTACGTACTGTTACAGATCAAGCTAAGGACTTGTTTGTGGTCCAGTTCTTTATGTTTTCATTATTAAAGTTTATTGAGACAAGTCTATGTGTGTGTTTTTATTTTTTAGATGTTGGGGTGGAGAGCAAGAAAATGTTTGCCCAGGGTCCAATCAATAATAAAGATTGCCCTGCTTGGGACATGTGCTTCCACTTACTTTAAGCAGCTATTTTGTTGGCTATAGCATTTTACTGTTGACCACGTTTAGAGTTTCAAAGATGTGCAGCCATCTTAGACACCCGCACAGTCCACCTCCAAGAAAACCATTTGTTTCTATGTTTGTGAGGCAAGTCACTGTTTACCAATAAAACAGTGAAATCTCTGATTATCAGAAACTAAGAAATCTAGCCTAAAAGCACAGATGTTCTCCCTGTTAGCATCAAAATTAAAAAAAGACTGCCTTATCTTTTTTAGGCTAAAATTAATATAACGTAAATAACAATAAGTGCTCTTTCATACACATGAGAGACATTTTTAGAGTTTCTTTTTTGTTCCATTAATATAGAAAATTGTAACTTTTATTTTGAAAACATTTAACATTTGTTTTGCTTTCAAGTATTTTGTTTTTAAATATGTTCAATCGCTTTTAATTTCTTTACAAACATTTTTTGTAATTAACAAAACAAATATGAAACCATCAGCTTATTGAAACGTACCATCTGTTATAACAAAATAAACCTGACTATTGAAAATGTTAAAAGTACTTTGAAATGAAGACAACTGTTGGATATTGAACAACAATCCAAACAGCGACTTGATCTTCAGTTAATATCATCTGTATTAAATACAGAAAACAATACAGGCCAAAAAAAAAAAAAAAAAAGTTAAGTCAGTATGATAAAATATTGAAAATTAAAACATAAAAAACAAGTAACAACTATAACAAGGAAATTAAACATTCTAACTTTTTTTGTACTGTTTGAGCTTTGCGATAGCATTGACTTGAAAGCACCTGAAAAGTATAAATAGATAAATACATTTCTTGAACCCTCGCCAGGGATACATCTGCTTCAAGATTTGCTATTGGCTGTATTTTTAGATCAGATATATATCTCCAGATTAATAAATTGAGATTTAGAATTTTTCCAAAGACAATGTTTCAGTGTTCCATGATGAATTATTTTATCATAGTAGATTATCAACCTGAAAGTTATTTAGCACAAAAAAAGTAGTTTTTAGGTTTCATAAATATAAATGTATATGTTTAAAATATGATGAAATGGGGGGCGGAGCCAACTACGAAAGGATATGGACGCGTGTGTCATGAGCTCGTGGCTCTTTAATGTTATAACTATTTCTTTTTGGCGTCTACAATAACTTTTGTATTATCAAAAGGGGTTCCTCTAATAATCTACAGTGTTGGGGACATTGAGAGCTCTTGGGTGGCAACATTTCGGTTTTGTGAGAGCTCCAGAAGTGAAGTTACTATGGAGGCCTTGGATAATTGGAGCCTGGCTGTGACGCAGCTCCTGCAGGCTCATTTTGCTAGTCTAGAGCTGACTCTACGTGAGTGCTGTGAACATGGAGGCGGAAGTAGTTAAACCTTTACAGCCTGCTGATCGTGATGCCACCTTTGCCTTGATCTCAATTGATCCTGCTACCCACCAGAGCCGCTGCGATATTGAGCAGGCTTCGGAGATCTCTTGCAGTCATCTTGATTCCCCAAAGCAAGGGGACGTCCACGCTTATCGGTGCGGTGACCGGCGGGATTGGGATGCTGAATCTAGGAGGTGCATTGTTGCGGATCATGTTTCCCGATCGGCTACTGTTCCGACATGTTGTTTGGGGGATCCAGTCCTGGTGCCGGTCTTGCCTTCAAACACGATGTGCGTAGCTGGTATGGATGATGGCCCTGTCTGGAAGACTCTCTTTCTGCTCTGTGATGGCTATGGCAGTTCCAGTGTGGCAGAGGCTTGCTTAAGGACTGTGGAGGCTATGTGTTGTGGATGCAGCGTTTCGGCCCTGAATGGTCCTGCAGATCAAGCAAGGCTTCAGCTTTGTGGAAATTATTTCACTGACCTCCGTACATATAAGGAGCAAATTGGAGTTGGGTAAACTGTTTTTTACTTGCAGATTGGAGCTGAAGTCTTAACATTTCCTTATGTGGTGGACTCTTTCTACTATTCAAGGGAAGACTTTTGTTTACTACAGTGTTCAAGTCAAAATCTCAACTCCTGTTAGGGAAGTTTGTCTCTGAACATAGCTAGCAGTTTCCAGTTAAAATTATATGTACTTATATTATATATTCATGTGTTTTGCTTTTGGTAGCAAATTGTGACTGAAATGCTTCTCTTTTATACTTATCATTTACTGTAACTGTTTAAAGCTTGTAAGTTTATTCAGCTCATTTTAACTTATATTTTATGATGGCTGGTTGGTCCTGTGCGCCCCTTGCTTTGACAATTCGCTCTCATATATTAAAAGTTTGTATAATTATGCACTTGATCTTTTATAGCATAAAACTTGCCAGCTGATTTGGGGTCACAACTTGTATGTTTGGTATAGGTGTTTATGATTACTATTTACTGTACTCTTAAGTTCTAGTTGGGCAACATTGTCTGTACACTTCATTTTTACTTATTCCATTGCATCCTTAGTTTTTATTTGGGCATTGCAATCCCATCACATAACTTAAAATGGAACATATATAAGTTTGCAGTACACCCTAAGTATGGCCAGACCAGCTGTAATCATTATATTTTGGAGATATTTTTAGATTAGAGGTTTTAGATGTGTAGGCCGCTCCTATCCCTAATTGTCCTGCTCCTTATGGTCCTGGCTATTAATGCTTTTTGGTTATTGCTCTTATATTTCCTACGCTGGTAATGGCTTATTATCATGTGCTCACTATTCTTACTCTTGTATTCAATCCATTTGTGGGTAACAATGCATAACAGCTAATTCAGCCTTAGTACCATATCCCTACTAAAAGATTGTTTCAGATTTGCATGTGAATGTGTCCATGGATGAAAATGTCATTTTAATATGCCAACTTTTTTTGTTTTCTGTCAAGACATAGTTATAAGATATATGTTTGCGTACTCCAAACAGATACAGGTTGCTTAATTTATTCTTCTAGACGAGTGTTAAACTAGCAGAACCTTCCTTCCGATATGGACTTTTTGTTTATTTATGTGGTACACCTGTTGCCGGGTGCAGGGCCCACACCCGGTTGGTATGGTTTATCACCGTCAATACGGATATATTTCTGTTCATGCTGTACCAATATAGTCCACAGTATTCTTAGCTGCTTTGGAGTTAAGTACATTATTATTATGGGAATACTTTGATTTAGTATATATTTTTCATCCTCTATTTCTTATTTTTTGGATGTTTATCACCATTACACTGTATATCCCTACTCTTTAACTTATGATAGCAATGGGATATGTTACCAGTTATATATATATTACCAGTAGGGGCTGATAAGCCGATGGCTGAATTTTTCTGTATGCAGCGATCCCCGCATATTCCTTGTTATACGAGTATAGGATGTAAGACACCCGCGTTGTAGACAGTGACTCTTGGTTAACTTATTATTGTTGTGTTACATATTACACCAGCGTAGTTTATATCTTATTTTACTATATTGAGCTTTATATGAGATATGTACTGTCAGTCAATTTGAAATTCAGAGTTTTAGTTAGACACAAGCTAGCTAATTAGTAACAGTCACGTAACGCCCTTAATTCTCTTGTTACCCCTATCCTACAGGGCTCTCTAATTTCCTGTCTATGGCTCCGTCTCCCCTCCCCCTCTCTTCCCCCTCCCTCTCCCTCCCCTCCCCCTCCATCCCCCTCCCCCTCCCTTCCCCCTCTTTCCCTTCTTCCTCCCATTCCCTCTTCCCTCCCCTCCCTTTTTCCCCATATGAGACTCTGACACCTGGGGATGGTGTTTAGGGTTTTATAGCGTGGTCTGCCTTGATACATACCACATTTTGAAGTTACCCTCCCCTATTTCATGTGCTTTTCTATTATAATATTTTGGGCTCATATGGTATATATTGTCCCTCCCCCCTTACTACAATGTTTGATTTTCAGTATCGATTGTACATTTGTTTATATTATTATATACCAGTGCTTTTCCACTCTATGTTGCATTAAGGTTCCAAAAAAAAAAAAAATCTGAGTTTTTTTTTTTTTTCTGTGTTCTGTGACGTAACCGGATTGATTTATTGATACGACTCTTATGACCAATGTATCCTTTTTGTCTTTCTTTGTGTTATCTGTAACAGTACTTGTTTTTGGTGGTCTATCTTTTCAACCCCAATAAAAAATTATTCAAACAAAAAAAAAAATATGATGAAACTACTAATGCTATTGTAAACTGACAAAACTTAAAATATGAAGGACTTCATTGACCGTGACACTGAAATAGCAATATTTGTAGATGTTAATATTTTGGAAATGTTAGTAGGACTACACAAACTTTTAGTTATGAGAACCTTAGAAACACTGAAAATGTTTATCTATTTAGTCAGCTACATTTCATTCACATGCATATTGGCAGTTTTTTTGTATTGAAATCCCCAACAACAAAAAAAGGATTTCACAAATGACAGATACTGGTCTAGATTACAAGTGGGCCTCACAAATATTAGCCCTATTGAGGTGTTAACACTGCTCAAGCTAACATCTGTAGGTCGGATAGCATGGCCATCTCCCCATAGAATTTTATGGGGTGCTACAGGAGCCTTTTCTGGCTATCGCTTATGCACTAAGCTGAAGGTGTGCTAAGGCAATACTTGAAATAGAATTGTTCTTCAATTAGCAGAAAATGTTATTTTTAATTTTGTTTTGTCTTTGTGCCTGATTCCTGCCCATTGTGTACTTTGCTACGAGATTGTGTTTAGACCCTTGCCTGTCCTTGACTATTCTACTGGTTCCTGATTTTGTGCCACACTGCCTGATT
>CAJPDP010075248.1:0-13487 GCA_905336975.1 Bombina variegata variegata
CATAAAATGGCACTAAGAAGGAATTCTAAAGCAGATAAAAATCTAAAATCCAGTAACTTCGCCAGAACAGTGAACACTTTCTTTAAAAATATGGACAAAAAGAAAAAAGCTGATGTCCCTCAAACATGTAGCGAAGAAGAGTGCCTGTCTGATGACCCTGACAACTCTCATGCCCTTTCCTCTTTGCCTAGCTCATTTCCGCAAGCAGCTGACAGCCCGATGACTCTTAAAGCCATGGAAGCCCTTATAAATCAGGTCAAAGCATGCATCAAATCGGAATGCGCAGAATTGAAGAAAGACATAATTGAATTGGGCTTCCGTGTAGAAACCTTGGAGGATGGCAGAGAAGAGTTAACCAAGGAGATGTCTGACATGTCTCATTCTATAGAAACGCAGCAAGCACAGATTTCGGATTTGGAGAATAAGCTGGACAATATTGAAAATAGAGCAAGGAGTAATAATCTCCAAATCCGCAGTGTTTCCGAATCTATTAAGGGAGAGGATATTTCAGATCATCTACAAAATATATTTCAGTCTCTGGCTGTAGCTAACCAAAGAGTGATAGAGGAGGTACCTAGCGACAACCAACCCCTGAGGGATATCATTGTGTGCTTCCAAAGTTACAGAGAATTTTTTTTACAGCTAGCCAGAGCTCAACCCAGTTTCTCCTTTATGAGCGCTAAAATTCAAATTTTTCAAGATCTCTCCTTAAAAACGCTTCAACTGAGAAAGGAGTTTGCCTTTTTTACTACTCACCTGAGATCTTTAAAGATCCCTTATAGATGGGGCTTCCCCGTCTCCTTACAGATCATCAAAAATGAGAAAAGTTATAATTGTTCAAGTCCAGCCAATATACCCGATATCTGTAAACAACTTGATATCCCTCTACCAGAAGCATCACATAACCCCTCATTAAAAGAAGTTCCGATGCCTCCCAAGCCACAGAGTAGGTTATGGTCTGAAATGGCTAGCAAACAATGCGTTGAACCGACCAATCCATTGGATACTCCTTGACCTGTGATCTGTGGTAAAACTGACTTTGATCTTCGGAGTTAGTAAGTAATACGATATGTGCTTCCTTATCTGGAGGAAGTAATAATACCACATGCAATGACTTGTCTGCACAGAGACGATTGACCAAGCGTGGTCATGGACTCAAGATAGCTATGGTTTTTCTTGATATGCATAGTTCTGTGCCTTTGAAAATTGTCTCTTTTTACTCTAGGATGTCTAATTCCTCATCTGTTATATAGTTATATTGTCAGGTGTATAATTTGAACATGAGCGATAGTAGCCTATATATTATTCGCTTGTACTGTGACCTACTGTTTACATAGAATGTTGATTTAAAATTTTAGATCCTGTCCAGGGACGTATGTTAATATTATATTATGTTCTTTTGCACTTTATTAGTTTAGTTTTTAAAAAATGTCTAGAACTATGCCTGTACACTGATGTGACGTGTACAGCATTGTTAGATACCTTTATCTATGTTAGGACTACAAATGTTACTATTTTATGTCGCCTGTTAGAGAGGGCTCTGTTGGGCTGTCCTCTCCCCAGTGTTTGTTCTTTTTTCTTACCTTCTATTTCATCTCTCCCTCTCCGTGTTCCCTCTTTCTTTTCTGTCGGTTTCAATACTGTCAGATATCTTCTATACTTTCCCATACCCCGTCTTTACATCTTTTTAACCCTCCTCCCTAAATACCCTTTCCTCCCTTTTTATTATAGTTTTTTCTAAGTTAAAGAGGGTAATCCACGTACAGAGTATATCCCACCCTTGTCAGTGATAGCTCTTTGTAACCTCCTCAGACTCATTTATAACACATACCATCTAGTAAAGTCGTAAATGGCCCCTAGCTCCCAGGTTTACCACTTTAAACTTGCCACACAAAATGTAAAGGACTTCCTCTCTCCACATAAGCACTCTATAGCGTTTCATGATTTTTATAAAAAACATTTGGACGTAATAATGATACAGGAAACACATTTTCAAAATACTAAGGAACCTGTTTTATCCCAGTTTTATTATGATCAACACTTTTTGAACTCCGGACCGACAAAACATAATGGGGTGTGTATTTCATTCCGAAAGGATACATCTTTTAAACTCCTAAAAAAATACTTGGATAAGGAAGGTATAATATTGATCCTGGTAGGGCTATTCTATTCTTATTAGACATATCCAAAGGCCCTATATTCCTAGGTGGAGACTTCAACTTTCCCATCTGTCCAGCACTAGACACTTCCACAGGTAAATCATATCTGCGAAGCAGCCATATTAAAGCTAATTGGCAGGCTTTACATGCTATTCCCTTCTTTGACACCTGGAGACTAACCCATCCCATCACAAAAGATTTCACCTTTTTTTCTAACCCCCAACACACATATACCCGACTAGACTACATCCTTTGCGACCAAAATACATTGACTACTTTAATAGATTCTAGATTACACCACACGGCTTGGTCTGATCATAGTATGGTCTGCTCCACTTTTAAGTGGTTCTCCAAGCCTCAGCACCAGCAGCATTGGAAACTTAATGATCAAATTTTATCTGACCCATTGATCGTTACAGACATATTTGAAAAAACTGATGAGTACTTTACTTTTAATGGCCCTACGTCCACCTCGGCCACTAATAATTGGGAGGCATATAAATGTTACATTAGAGTGGTGTATAACTTACTTCAGACTTTCAAAACAGCGAAAAAGCTTTAAAAAAGGATCCCAAATCCCAACATCTCTTAACACAGTCTCGTACGGCGAGAGAATACTTGATCAAAAATGCACAACTGCGGGCACTAACATTAAAATTAAAATTTTTCATTGAAAGTAATAAGGCTTGGGCGCCTTTTGGTCATATCTCGCAAAAAAAAAATATAAAACCTTTATTGCTAAAATTTCAGACCCCCCCTGGTTCCCCACTCACTACGAACAATGATATAGTTAGCCATTTTGCGAACTACTACTCATCCTTGTACAACCTCCCAAATTCTAGCGCAAATACAAAAAATTATTAATGACTATCTCTCCCAAATAGCGTTACTCACTGTATCCGTGGAGGGTTGTGAGTCCCTTGACTCACAGTTCTCCTTACAAGAACTCCTTACAGCCGTCAAAAATCTCCCTCAAGGGAAAGCGCCTGGGCCGGATGGTTTTACTTCCAAATTCTACCACTTGTTTAAGTCCTGTCTAAGCCCCCACATATTGACAATGTATAATTCCATAGATCATAATTGCCACTTCTCAGAATCTCTCCTAGACGCCACCATAACTGTCATCCCAAAGCCGGAGAAAGACACAGAGCTTGTTTCCAACTACTGTCCAATAGCCCTGATTAACGTTGATATCAAATTATATGCTAAATTATTGGCGTCCAGATTGAATAAAATAATCCCCACTCTCATTAATACCGATCAGGTAGAGAAGCCAAAGATACTCGTGGCCAATACCACTAAAACACCCCAAATACTACTTTCCACTGATGCAGAAAAGGCCTTCGACAGGGTGGACTGGGACTTTCTCTGGGGTGCCCTGTCGAAGTTTGGACTCTCAAACATGTTAATCACACTTGTAAAAGCACTTTATAATGGCCCGCTTGCTAGTATTACTGCTAACAACTCCCTTTCCCGAAAGATCCCTATAAACAATAGAACAAGACAAGAGTGTCCCCTTTCTCCCCTGCTCTTTGCTTTGGTGGTGGAGACTCTGGCTGTTAAGAATAGAAACAATACTCAGATACAGGGGGTTACTTTTGGAGGGGCCCAGCAGAAATGCCTACTTTAAGCTGACAATATTATATTCACGATTAGTTCCCCAACTACCTCGCTGCCAGTCCTCATCGAAGAGTTTGAGGAGTATAAACAAGTCTCCAACTTCTCCATTAACATGGAGAAATCAATGTTAATGCCCCTAAATCTGACAGAAATTGAACTTTAATTTGTGTCGACGCACACCTCCTTTCAGATAACAAACAAAATCCGCTATCTAGGTATTAATATTTCCCCCAACCAAACGGATTTATTTGAACTTCACTATATCCCACTTCAAAAAGAATCCCAGATAAATGGCAGAAGCAAGGCCATCTTTCCTGGATGGGTCCTATCAACGCAATAAAAATGTCTCTACTCCCTAAATTCTTATATTTATTCCAGGTCCTTCCCCTAGACCTTCCCCCCACTTTTCAAACAAAACAACAAAAATAGTTTGAATCTTTTATTTAGTCTCAAAAGAGACCTAGAGTAACTAAACATACCTTATACCTTAGCAGGGAGAACGGCGGATAGGGAGCCCCAAATCTTCTTGCTTATTTTATTGAGGCCCACTTAGTGCAAATTACAGCATGGAAACATGCTCAAATCAATAAGCCCTGGGTACAATTAGAATCCACCCTAACTGGGGAGGCTGAATTTTGGAGATTTGTCCTGGTTACCATTTAAATTCAGACCTCCTGAAGTTAATACAAACTACATTGTAGCAGCTACGCTAAGGGTGTGGGATAAAACCCTTGTTTTTAATAAGACGATCTCAAGCTAACCTTCTCCCCTTACTCCTCTTCTAAATAATCCACTATTTTTACAACCACAAACCATATTAACCTCACTTGTTGCTGGTTCACACTACAATGTCCCGGTATACCAGGTACTAAACAAAGGACTAGTCCGAACCCAAAAAGGAACTTTTTCAATTGCTAGGCCCACCATTCCAATTTTGGTTCCCTTATTTTCAAGTGAGACACGCCATAGTTAATAGCCCTCATAAGCCAGATATCACCAGATCTCTTACCCCCTTTGAGGAGCTGTGCACATCTCCATCAACGACTAGATCTCACATTTCTATAATATACAAGATCTTGAGAGGTTCCTTCCCCACTGTACAACCTTCCTACATGCTAGAATAGAGGAAAGAACTGGAACTCACCCTAACGGTCACTCAATGGAGCTATATTTTTGAGGAGACCAAAAAATCATCCATATCACTAGTTATAGCGGAAATTAATTATAAGTTGGTATCCAGATGGTACTTAACTCCTCATCGCCTACATAGTATATTTCCTAGTTCCTCCTCTCAGTGCTGGAGACACTGTGGAGGCATAGGTACCTTATCCCATATTTGGTGGTCCTGCCCTCTTTTGCAAATGTACTGGAAGGCAATAGCTAAATGCATCAATAATACACTGGGAGTGTCAGTTACACTATCCCCCACTATAGTCTTATTAAATAACTCCCCCCATATTCCCTGTATACTTCGGAAAAAACTTTTTCAATGTATGTTGAATTGTGTTAAATGCCTCACACCCAGGTTCTGGAAGAAACATCAAATCCCCGACTTCTCAATGTGGTTAAGGGAGGTAGATTACGTACTATCCTTAGAAAGAATACATTACACCTTTTTAGGAAAACAGATATCGCATACATATGGGAGCAACAAAAGTCATAACGCATAAGAGACCTTTCACAAATGGTATGACATGCTTATTGTTGATTAAATATTGTCGGATGGTAGTTGTGTTGATGTAGCATTGTTAGATATGCGAAAAGTGACACTGTTGCTGGGGTCACCATGACAGGGACACATTATAGTGGAAATACTTACCCTTCTGTATATTGTTTTTTGTTGGTTATCTGTTTAAGTGTACACACTCTGTACTTTTCAACATGAATGTATTCAATGTATCTAACATCTTCTGAAAAAGTCTATATAAATGCATAACCTGTACATCTGTTTGAAAATTAAATAAAAACAGTTGATTATAAAAAAAAAAGTAAATTGTGAAGTTGTTTAAAATGACATGCCCTATTTGAAACATGTAAGTTTTTTTTGGACTTGACTGTCCTTTTAAGTGGTGGGGAAAAGAAGTGAAAACTGTTCAGTGTTCGTTTGAGGTAGGTGGTGTGGATATGTTCAACAAGAACACATATATTGCTCAAACACAAATTAAAAATAATGAAAAAGGAATAACCATAATAGTTCAATCACATTGATAACGTACAGTGTGAAACATTAAAGACAAAGAAATCCATGGGTCCTGGAGCAACTGTTCTATATACTCTGAAAATACATTGTTGATTTTCTTCAGTAGGCCGTGCGGTCTACCAGGGAGTCCAGAGCATGTTCAGAGTTCAGTTGTCATATATGTAGTCCTGCTACATTGGTATCTCTAATAAGTCTCTCATATATAAAACAATAACAAAATCAACTATAATCAGTTAGATTCTAAGTCACGTAGAAAAATAGCTATAATATAAACATCTTAAAGCATTGTAATCTTAGCAATATAAAGGCAGGGAATAATATTGAAGAAGATCGGGAACAGTCGGGGAAGAGTCAGCATAAGAATTCTCAGTAAAACTGTTTAGAAGGCAGGTAAAAGATATTTCCAGTAATTGGATGATCCCTCTATTGAGAGAAAACCAATCATCCGTGTGCCCATGTCAAGTATTCCCAGAGATACGAGGATGCAAGGAAGATATGTGAGTGGTATGAAGGGTGCAAAACCCAAACCTAATGGTGTACTATGCGATATAACGACCATATTATAATAATTTCCTGTCTGCTTGTTAGTATATATAGGGAGTGAGGTCTGGTAAACATTGAGGTGTAATATATATGGGTAATGTCTGGCACATAAATGCCTTGTTAAGTTTCTAATAAGAGTGTAAGAGGGACTGCGGGGATTACTGGTTTTGTTTTATCAATGGTAAGTCAAATAAGGTGAAAAAAGAGTTATTGGCAGAGAGGCTAAAATACACTCTTTCATAAGGTATTATAGTGGGAGACAGAGATGATAATATATCGCAATATCTGTAGATACATTTTTTATTTTGTTCAGTAGGCCATGAGATCTACCTGGGAGTCCAGGCAATGTTCAGAATTCAGTTGACATATTTATAGCCCTGCCACTTAAGCATCTCTAGTAAAACTCTTATATAAAACTATAACAAAATCAACTATAATCATTTAAACTCCTAAATTGTGTAGAAAAAAATTACCCATAATATAAACCTCTTAAGGTATTGTGAACTAAGTAATATAAGGGCATTAGACAGTATGGTAGAGAATGGTTGCAGAACTATTTCTCACATGTTCAGGAGCAGTCGGGGAAAGTCAGCATAAAAAACACACATTAATGCTGTTTAGAAGACAGGCAATATGCCTATCCCAATAAATGCGTGATCCCTCTATTGAGAGAAAACCCATTGTCTAGGGTCTTTGTCGAGTACTCCCGAGGATGTGAGGATGCAAGGCAGACAAATGCAAGTAGTATGAAGGGTCTAAAACCCAAGCCTAGTGATGTACAATGCAATAGCGTGACAACATTATAAACATTTCCTATCTCCTCAGTAGTATACATAAGGAGTAAGGTTTATCATATACTTATCAGGTAGCTTCAATTGGATTATGGAGGCCGCTTCCAGGTCCTGTGTTGCTTGGAAATTTAGTTTGTGTAAGTTAAGTCATTCAATTCGATTAGTCACTTAAGTATTTGGGGAGCTGGGTCTTTGTCTTTGTGGGAGAGCTGTCCATTCTGAAGCTGTGGCCCTCAGCTGACGAGGTTGTCTCTGCGGGTCAGCTGTGTAAGTGTTGGTTAGGTTCCAGGATTGCAAGAGTTCAACCCCCTGGGAGGCTTTCTGGATGGTGTGCATTGGTTATCCTTGAAAATCAGCAGCTTTATGGGGTAACCCCACCTGTATCTGATATTGTTTTTCCTTAACGTTAGGGTGACTTTTGAGAAGGTTTTCCTTTGTTGAAGTGTCCGCGTTGATAGATCAGGAAATATTGGTAGGTTTTTTTAATTTATCTTGGAGTGAAGGTCTTTGGAAGTATGTTCTCTGTACTCTCTCCTTGTAGGTAAAGTAATGAAGTCTGACTATAACATCACATGGTTGACCGTCTGGAAGACATTTATGTTTAAGTGAGCGATGAGCTCGGTCAAGTGTGTCTTCTGACTCAGTGGTGAATGAAGCAAGGTAATGTTAGAGCTCATTTAGGTATGGTTGAAGATCAGACAAAGAGACAGACTCAGGCACACCTCAGATCCTAAGGTTGTTGCGCCGAGACCTATCCTCTATGTCAGCTATCTTGTCTTCCACTGAGTCTAGGTAGTCCGATAGATGTTGTGTATAAGTCAGGCCGTTAGCCTGTTCAGTTGCAAGGTCCTCGTACTTTCTTTCCAACATATCAATACGTTCTTTGTGGAAGAGATTTCCCTCTTCAATTCTGCAGTTGAGGCAGAGAGTTTAGCTGAGAATGATGCGTGATGAGCGTCTAGCAAAGACTTTAAGGAGTCAACTATGAAAGCTGGAATAACTGCCGCAATTGAAAACTGATGGATGTCCTGCATAGCAGATAGGGCAAAGTCAGCCAGGGGAGTCTGGATTTTCAGGTTCAGTTTGTAGATCAGATGTGGTAGGGTTGAAATGATCCATCACCGTCCTTTTGGGAGGTAGCTGTGGCCTGTGTTTCTTTTTCGTGACATTTTACTTCACATTCGTTAGAATATAGGTGAGTGGTAGTATGTTTGTGCATACAGTTATGATGACAGGCTGAATACTTGGGTATGCGTCAGTAAAAAGTGGGTCACACAGTTCAGTAAGTGGCTTTAGCAACACTGAGCGAGACAGGCTTGTATGGCCTTAGTGGGCCTTTAATCCATTTTTAAGTGTATAAAGTTCCTTAGAGAGGAAAAAAGGAGAAGAGACTATGCAATTACGACAGGGTAGCTCTTCAGAGATAGGATGTGCCCTCCAGTTCAATCAACAGGTTTAGCAAGAGATCTGGGGTCAGGAAATCAGTTATCTGTGACCTATTCGAGTCTGATGTGTTGCTAAATCTTAGTAACACCAGCTATGGGAATGTGTGCGCTGGACTGTTCTTATATAGTGGCCTAGTAAGGCCCCAACCCAAAACAATTATTGAGTGCTGAGTAGGTTTTTCGAGCCTAGTGCGGATTGCACAGTAACAAATGTAAGGGCTGCAGTGCTGAGTAGGTTTTACAGGCCTATTATGAATTGTGCAGCAACAAATGTGAGGGCTGTATATTTACTTACAGTGAGGACCTGCCGGTAACTCGCCACCACCCAGAAGGAATTCTCAGTCTTTTTAGTGAAAACGGCAGGCTGTTCTTTAGTGTTTTGTGAGGATCCAAGCTGTGGCTTATGGTGTGCCCCTATCAGGTTTCAGCACACAGAAAATGGTGCCGCACGCTAAGGGAGACTGCCTCTGCAAAGTAACTGTTGATGGTGGCTGCTTGTATATGTAGCCGCCACTTAAGGCAGTGGAGCAGAAGATGCGGTCTCCACGTCGGATCTCAGCAGCGTGTCCGTCTCCCGGCTGAGAGCTAGTTTGGCGCTGGAATTCTGCAGCGTGTCAGGGCGGACCTTGTCTGCTGGCTTGTTAAATGCCGATTTAATATTTTATGTTCTACCTAAATCATGAAAGCAAATGTTTGGGTTTCATGTCCCTTTAATGTGATCCATTAGAATGAGTCAGAAGCTATTGCTATCTTTCATAGATATAAACAACAAAAATAGTGCAGGGTATGTACCGTAGTGTCCCAACTTTTATCTTCAAAAGCTTTTAAAAGTCAGTCTGCTTTGTTTCATGAAAGAGACTAACCTCATAATGGTGCATACTCTATATTTAATGACCTAAATGAGCAAAAAGCAGACAGTGCTAAAAGGAAAAAATACCTTATACACTAACAGCTCGATTACACATGGAACGGGAAATGCAAGTGCTATGGAATGCTAACACCGCTTGCAAGAAATCCATGCTGCTTCCATTTTTGCACTCAAATTAAACGTATTCATTAACTTTTTTGGGCCTTATGATCATTTTGTGAGCAGTATTTAAATTAATAAAAAATAAAGTAAATAAACATTTCATTAACTACTGCAACATTGCAGTTTTAACCCTTAAACCACCATAACCCATTGCAAAAATGAAACCAATTAACTGTTAGTAACCCACAACCCAATGCATAAACTCCCCCTCTGCTATTAACCCATAAACTGCATCAACCCTCAGTGCAGAAACCATGCCCCTAAAACCCCTCCAATATTAACTTTTAAACTTTCAGAGCCCCCTATGACTAAACCCACTTCTGATCTTAAAGGGACATGGCTCCAGTCAAAATTAAAATGCACATATTTGAATAGAAACATATTTGCAATATATATGTATTGGCAAAAATGCTTCTATTAAAAGTTTAGTGTTAACATTTTTCTCTGCACGTGCATGTGAAGAATAGCTAGATATTCTTAGTGCACCAGCATTTTAAATACTGCTGCTGCTCAGAGCACCAGTGGGGCTTGTATCATGTCAGCAATGAACAAATTGAGTCATTACCAGATGGTACAAGCACATTAGGTTATGTTTAAAATGCTGGTGATTCAAATGCTGGGGCACAATGCATACATAAATACTCTTTTGAAACAGCTATAGCTTTTATTACAAGCATATTTGCCAATACATGTGTATCACAAAAATGCTTTCTTAAAAACTGAAAAGCATCCATGTGGATTCCAATTTTGACTGGAATGTCCCTTTAACCCCTGAACTGCCATAATTAATATTATATATATATATATATATATACCCCCCTTCCTATATTATCTTCCAACACATAAAACCTACCTCAGCTATTAACCTCTAAACCGTCACAACCCCAAATGTGAAAATAATTTATTGGGAAGAAAATAACGTCCAAAACAGGAGAAAGGGGTGAGAAGCAGGAGAAAAGGGTGGGAAGAGTCGGAACACATAGCAGGATAGAAGGAAGGGGCTCTCCCGCATCACTGGATCACGGAGTGTAAGATGCTGGACACTAGACAGACAGAAACCTTCAGATGGTGAGTAGAATGGAGTTTATTTCTTTATGTTTTTTTTTATTGTGTATTCTTTATAATTGTTTAATTGTATTGTGTTATTATAGTGCATATTTTTTGTATTACCGTTTTTTTTATCGTCATTGAATAGTGTAGCTTTGAACTTTTAAAGCCTTTCTTGCGTGCAGACTAGCGCTACCCACCTTTTAACTGTATGAATGAATCAACTACATTTATTGTCACATTCATTTGTTTGTTTTTTCCTTAAAGAGGCAGCTCAACAACAAATATACATCTCTAATTGCCACCACTTAGCAGCTATCTCCCAGTAGTACATTGCTGCACCTAAGCATACCTAGATATGCTTTTCAACAAAAATTACTAAGAGAACAAAGCAAATTAGATAATAAAATTAAATAGAAAAAAAATCTCTTAAAATTGCATACTCTGTATTATTAATATTATTAATATTTACTTTTATGTCCCTTTAAGCTGTAACACACAGCCTATAATAATCCTGGATATTATTGCAAATAATAATGTTATATGATGATAGTAATAATTACGAATGCAGTAATTTAGGTCTTGGTAGAAGTACAAGGTAATTGGAAATCAGGGGCAGAGGATACTTACTATGTTAACTGCAAGCAGGAACGTTTCTTTCCGGAAAAAGCAACAAAACATTTCCACTAATATCTAAAATAAATGTCAGCAGTGTCTTTTAAATTAGACATTGCGGACCTGTAAGTACAGTTATTATCCCTTGCCACATTAAGTCTTGCAGGATCATTTTCAATATCAGGGGAAAAAAATAATTAGGTCTAATATATATAACAGACAAGATGAAAATGTCCGTGTTTAATAAGCAAGCAATTGAAATCTTGAAGGCGTAAAAGTGCCCTTGAAGTGGACATAATTGCACCCTAAGTATCTAATGGAGAATGTATTTTTAGAACATGTCTGTGTATTGACAAAGAACACAGTGGATGAGCTGCAGGAAGATCGTTTGCATTTAGAAAACAGATTTCTTTATTTTAAAAACAAAAAAAAATTGAAAGTGGTGTTTTTGAGTATATTATTTACATTAGCAATAAAAGCAACAATTTTATATAAAATATACAATTTTAACAATATAAATATTTTTTGTGAAAAGTACGTTATGGTGAAATACATGTACTGTATATGGAATGTTAAAGGGATATAAGAGCAATCCCACAACATAATATTATAGCACACATGCAATACAATACGTTAAAAGGCTGCTTTACACTTATGTGTAACATGGAAGTTGATACTTTATATGCCGCCAGGTATCCAGTATAAACCAGATAGTCCAGTATTTTAGCAGGCTCTCCTGTCAGATCTTCACAAACATACTGGATGTTAGCTAAATGTGAAAGACCGTCTATGCGTTAATGCATTACAAATAGGGAGCAGAAAGAGCTGAGGGCATTCAAATGGGGTCAACTCACCACTGCAACCAAAGAGGTAAAATGATTGATTTGCATGTTACTGGCAGCCAAGGGGTAAAATGACTGCTCAGTTGTGGGATCAAGAGTGGAGGCTTTTGGGCGGCATTGTGTGACCCCATCTACCATGTTTGCGAGCTATATCCAGATTGTCCATTTCTTTGTGGCAGACATCTGGGATTGCTACCCAGGTGCTGATTACATGTGCTTAGCTGCTGATTGGTATTACTGCTGGTGTGTATGAGTTTGATTGACAGACTGATAGAAACCAATCGCTTACTGTCCTACACAGTGACAAGAATGAAAAAGCTGACACTTTTTTTGTTTTTAACTTTATATTGTGAAGTGTGTTACAATACAGTATCAGTATAGTTTTGGAAGCAAACCACCTAATAATAAATGTATTATAAATATACTTGAAAAAAATAGTATTGTATTCTGCAATCAGAACTTCTATTTAGTTTTCAAATTTAACATTTTTATGGTTAGATATTTTTCCCAACTGGTTTTCTGTATAAGGTGAAAATAGAATACGTTTTGTATTCTAAATTTTCAATGAATAACTTCTATAGTAAAACATCAGTAGAGAATCAATATCTCAATATAAAATCCAAACACTGCACCTTCTCAGAGAGTCAGAAGTGGCTTGTGTGACACAAATTAAAGGGATAAAGAGGTCAATATTGCAATGTACAAAAATGCTTTTAAATTTGAAATAGAAGCATTTCTGCAATATACTTCAATTGGCAAAAATGCTTCTAGTAAAAGTTGTTACTGGTTTTCTGTGGCATACGCACATATGCTGTGAGGGTCAGTGCAGCAGTATACAAGCTCAGAGAGCTTAACATAGTGTGTATTGCTTCCGTGAAGACTTAATTTGTGTCATAGAAGCCGCCACTGAAGCTATGAGAAAGTGTGGTGTTTGAATACCAGTGCACGGGACCTCACAGGATATGTACGTATGCTGCAGAAACACAGTATAATAACTTTTGCTAGAAGCATTATTACTAATGGAACTATATTGTAAAAATGCTTCTATTTCACATTGAAATGTGCCCATGCACATTTTACTTTTAACTTTTCTATCCCTTTAAGTCTTCACTGATACAATATACCAGTTCTCTGTGCTTGAATGTTGGTGCACAGTCCCCCAAAGCATATGTGCATATGCTGCTGAAACACAGTA
>CAJPDP010075386.1:0-15518 GCA_905336975.1 Bombina variegata variegata
GAGAAGAAACACACAAACATCTATTGTTTTACACAAAATTTTGAGTAGTCTTAAAACAATTACTTAAAATAGCTTGCAATTTATCTTACCTTTGTATTCTGAGTTTTTGAAAAAAATATTTGACGGGTTCTCAGAAAGATGTAGTACATATTTGTTTAACAACTCTCCGTAAACTGTAAGCAGATAAAAAAAAAAAAAAATACATTTAAAATTGATATACTGAAATATTTATTCCATTACCAAATACAAAAAAACACTTTCATTACAATTTCTTAAGGCTTAAAGGGACAATAAACACTAAGGGCTAGATTACAAGTAGAGTACTAAATATTGATCGCGTTCTAGAGATATTAACGCTCCACTGCCTGAGGAAACGGTGTAAGCCGAGAAACACGTTGCATTAGGGGATAACCAATTTGTTATAACCCTGCACTTTGTGGGTGTAAATGTCATTTTTATCTTTTGTTGATTAAATCTCCATGTGCTTTTAAACAAACCGTTTGGTCCGTTTGGCTACCTCATTGCATCACACACAGGAGTACCAGTTTGCTGGTGAATAGTGAGCTGAAGCACTGTAATCTTTCAGCCTGCCCCTATAAGCACAATTGAGTGCTGCTACCAAATGCGAGTACCCTGTATGCATATACTGTAATAGGAGTACCTTTTGGAACTACTGATTCACACAGGAGGCGCCCTTTTGATTGCTTTTTTTCTGCAGGATCGTTGTAATACCAAAGCACGCTAATGTGCGCTGGTATTACAACTTAACTTTGCTTTGGCATTGATAGGATGCATTACACTCACGAGAGCACGCTTCCATAGGTTCCAATGGGAGACTCATTTTGATGCCATCATACACGGCATCAAAACGTAAGCTCAGCGTAGGGGGTAAGTAGCGCACATTTCAGTTCCGTTTTATTTCTAACACCCCACTCCCACCAACTTTACCCCCAAAATACTGGCTAGTTCAGTTATTTTATTAAAAAATAAATACACTACCCTGTATTTATGAAGCCTTTGGGGCACATTTATAAAATTATATATTTTATAAGCGCTAATTGCTACTGGAAGCTATTGGTAGCAATAACCAGCCACTTGTAATGGCTGGTTAATTATTGTGTGCCCGCAAACGGGCAAATTTGCACGTTTGCAGGTGCACGATAATTTAGCACTCCACTTGTAATCTAGCCCTTAGTGTTTATTACACAATGGGTGCTCCATTCTTTCCTCTTTCCCCTTCCCTTCTCTCCTTTCCCTCATCTGCCATCTCTTCCTTCTTCCCTCCCTCTCCTCTCATTTACTTTTAGAAATGCCATAACAAATGTAAATAAAAAAGACCTAAAACCAGAGAGGTGGGGGTGTGGCAGCAGCATTTTGGTGACGGAAAGCTCCAGAGGACTGATGCCTTGGATGAAGACCAAAGAGGAGCGCCGTCATGGACCCACCACTGCCCCCTAAGGAGCCAGGGTCAAGTTGGTGAGTACAAACTTTTGGGGCTTAGCCGTAGGTTTTTTTGAGGGAGGGGGTTAGTTTTAGTATAGGGTTTTATATGCAAAAGAGCTAAATCACTTATGATATTTTAAGGGTATTTTTTAGGATATGTTTTTTTTTAGGACAAGGTTTTTAAATTAGATATTTTTAGATTAGGATTTTTTAAAGAAAGGAAAAAGAGCTGTGATTATGTTTTTTTTAGAATAGTATTTTTTAAAGATAGCTTTTTTTATTTAGTGTGAAAGAGCTGTGATCACTTCAGGGCATTGTCAGACAAATGCCCTTTTCAGGGCAATTTTTAGAATAGGTTTTTTTACATTAGATTTTCTTTAGATTGGGATTCAGCTAGGGCACTGCCCGACAAATGCCTTTTTAAGAACAATTTATAGAGTAGGCTTTAGTTTAAGTATGGGATTTTTTAGGAGGGTTTTTTTTTAAGAGGGCTTTAGTTTCAAGATAGGGTTTTTACTGGTAGTTTATTATTTATTAAAAAAATGTAATGGTAGAGTTTTTTTCATTTTTTGTAACTTAGTGGATCTTAGGTTAGGATTCTTGTGGGGGTTAGCTGTCAGGGGGGTTAATAGGTTAGGGGGTTTGGGATGGGGGTTGTGGCAGTTGGGGGTTAATAGACTAGGGGTAGTTTGTGATGCGTTAATGGCAGTTTAGGGGTTAAGTAGTGTAGCGGGTTAGTTTGCATTGGGTGATGTTGTGGTTTAGAGTTTAATAGTGTAGTGGGGTTAAAAGAGTAGGGGATGTAGCAGTTATGGGGTTATTAGAGTTAAAGCACAAGTATAGGTGTTATTTTTTTACATTGCTGCTCTATTGAATTCAATGGGTTAAATATGATATTTTCAACACAATATCCTCTGGTTAACTTTTTGCATGCATCTGGTTTCATGCCAACACAAAATTTACTTTCAACTTGTAATATCAGTGCTGACGCATGCAAAAAGTTAACTTCTAGGTCTGTTAACGCATGTAATCTAGCCCACAATTGTTATCTGCTTCATTAACCATGTGATTTTGTAATTGAAAAATAAAATGCACATGATTAACAGACAAAATGGCAATTTGGGGTTTAATGTTTTTGGAATCAATTGCAGTGATTTAAAAAAGCTTCTGATTTTCAGCAGAAAAACTCAATTCAAGTCTATGTTGAGTTTTGCAGATAAATGATTTGATACTTTGTTCCTAGAGTATTGTGAATAGCCTATATATCACAGGCTAACATGTGTGCAGTACACCATTGGTGCTTTAAAACCAGAGAGATATGTGTGAATGCTGTGGGCATTTGGCTTAGTTGAGTTATTAAAGTTGCTCATTTTTATTAGTGTAAAAGTGTTTATTTCTATTTATTTATTTATTTTAATTGATCACCCAAAAAGTGTTTGGTGATGTTATTGAATATTGCGGAGATAATTTGAGTGTGTTTTGCCCATGTGTAAAATCAAGGTTGCATTAGAAAACATTTGGCATACTCAGGAATAAGTAACCTGTGGCATTTGATAAATTAAAATGGCCTAGTAAACGTGTTGTTCATTACTGGAAATCTGAAATGTAATCAGAAAAAAACAGGGCTGGACATTTTAGATTTTGTATGTTTATTGCAATGAGCTCTGGCACCTTTTTTAGATGATATTTTTATTTCTTTTTTTTTTTTAAATAATTCAAATTCAGTGTTTCTAAAGGGACTTAAACTCAAACATATCCTTTTATGCATATACTGTAGCCCTAATTTAGCATGTTAACTTTTCTTATGCAGCAAAGTATTACGTTAAAGCTGTTAAAATAACTGGAAGGCATAATTAACACATTAAAAATGCTTTTTCTCAGTATTACAAAATAACTTTCATAATCATTATATTTATTATATAATCTGAATTTATTGTTGAGTGAGTATATTATGTCCAACACTGTCATTGTCATCTTAAAAATAACTTTGCCTTTTGACATTATATTTTCAATAAAGCTTGTTTAAAACATTTTTTATCAAATACAAAAAAGTTAAAAAAATATATTTTAATATCCTTTGAAGAGAAATGAGTCCTACCAGACATTATTATCATGCATATAAAAAAGCAAAATATATTGTAACATAGTAACATAGTGGATGAGGTTGGAGGTAGACAGAGGTCCATTGAGCTCTACCTATACAGGTCCTATCTGATTTACAATAAAGAAGCAGACAATTAAATTTACATTAAACAGTTAGAAAGCCGGCCCATTTAACACAACAATTATATCCGTGAGTTATATTTTTAGCCAGAAATGTATCTAAACCATTTTTAAATTTATCCAAGGTGGGGGGCGGAGCCAACTACCGCACATAGCAGACGCCACTTCATAGAGCTCCTGCATCCTAACTAGCATAACCTTATTTAAATTTAGCTAACAAGTGATTTCCTTCTGACAATTGGCACTTTAAAACTTTTTTAACTGTTTGGCCTCTGTGGAACAAATCTCTGGGTTACACGGATATGCCTGAGGCTCTGATGTGAGCTGAGACGGATTTGGGAGACCGAAGGACCGCAAGTACTCCAGGGCTCTGCAGTCAAATTCAACTAGCGATCCGCTTGTTTGGTATCACACCAGCTGCAGCACCACATCACATCTAGCTCCGGAGGGTTGGGGATCCGCTCCGGAGCCCAACTGTGCACATCGCAGCAAAAATTAGAGCTGCTCCCGAGACGCCATAGAGAGAATCTTTCCCGGTTTGGAGTTACAACAGTAACAGTGAGTAGTGACCGGGTGGACACTGGCTAGTGTCCGTACAGCCCAAAGCTAAACATCTGCACACATAATAAGGGGAAATATATGTGGTAACTGAGATATTTGCCTAATCTACGCCATTGCTGGTTGCTCCCTAAATTGTGGCGCGAAAACGCCATTTTTAGTTCCCCTGCCAGTGTCTACACAGTACTGTACAACGCAGATCACTATATGCAGTAAATTCCCTATCTAATTCTCAGCTTTAATATCAGAAGGAGCTCCCTAGAGTGGGTACTTTGACTCATTCACACGGAATAGAGACTTATAAGCTATAACTCTGCTGCCTTCTCATTTATTACTGATAATCTGCTCTGAAGGTCATTACAGCTCTGCTCCCACGTGGGACATACATTTAGCACGGACACTTACTAAACATTTGGGCAGTAGCTAAGGGATAACTGTGTACATCTAAAAGACTCTTTGGCATGTAGGGGAAACACACAGCAGAAAAATAAATAAACTTCTCTTTTCTCTTTTCTCTTTTTTTGGGGAGCACAGGCAATCTTATATATTTTACTAGCTCACACTGGTATTGCAGCACACCTCCAGTGCAATTTAAGTGAGAAGTATAGCGCTTACAGGCAGGCTTATCACGAGCTTGCAATAAAGGACACTTCTAAAGCAAACTACTGTGTTTTTAGGGAAGCTATAAACAATCCTCCTGCTCAAACAACATTCAGCTTGCCCCTTATGGTTGTACATGTATAGGAGAGTGTCACCATACTAGCCTGTCTGCATAGTGCTTCAACTGCACCGCTACACCTCACCTAAGCTATTACCAGCGAATGACTTTACAGGATTTCACTGAGTTTCTCCATCTAGAGCTCTGATTTGATACCCTAAGTAGAGACCTGCTGCTTCTCGCAGTCCAGATGGCGCTATAGAGCAGAACACTCAAACCACAGACATATAGCGCATAATAAACTTGATATATAGTATCTCAACTTAGAGAGACACCTTCCTTGTAACCTGGAAGATCACTGTTTCCTAGAACACGTGTATACCCAGACACCGTCATTCAGTGACCTATAGCTAGAGCTGAGCAGTGCAGGGCTCTCCCTATCTTTTTTCTTCTTTCAAACTACTAATCTAACTGAAAATGGAGTAAGCCCACCTAGGCCTCTAACGCCTGCCTACCACTCAGTGTAAATCAGCGTTTTGCAGACACGCTGGTGTGCCTAAGCAAATCAAGGAATAAACATATCAGCTTCTACTGCCTCAATTCCACTTTTGCTTGCCTGGCTCCTACAATGTCGCAATCAGCCAGGAAGAAGAATAAGCAGACGTTCACATTGAAAAAAACAGTAATTGACCATTTTGGGCCCACCTGTGCAACACCTCTAACTGAGACGGAGGCACCTGACTCACCTAGATCTGATATCTCTGAATTAACCTCCGCCGCTATGCAGAACATTCAACAATTTCCGTCAAAGGAGGTTACTCCTTCATTCATCATGGAGTCCTTAAGAAACCTCTTAGATAAACATCATGACTCATTCACGGCTAAAATTGCAGCCTCTACAGCAGAGCTTAAGAAAGAAATCTCTTCAACCAATGAGCGCATAGACTCCCTCAAGCGGAGACAAGAGGACCTCTCCACAGAGCAATACAATCTTCTCAACTCAACTTTACACAGCGCTTATCAGACCATTTTGATGTTATTGAGGATAAAATTGCAGATCTGGAGGACAGATCTCGGTGCAATAACCTTAGGATCTGAGGTGTGCCCGAGACTGTCTCCACAGCTGACCTATAATCATACCTGCAAGATCTGTTCCATGCCCTGGCTCCTCTGACTATAAAGTCAGAAGATCAAATTGACAGAGCACATAGGTCCCTCAAACCTAAAGGTCTATCAGAGGACCAACCTAGAGACATTATAGTGCGCCTCCACTACTTCACCTATAAGGAGCGCATCCAAAGAGCTCACTTTCTGAAACCTACATTGCCAGACAAATTTAAGAATCTTCAAATATTCCCTGATCTGTCCACACGGTCCTTGCAAAAAAGAAAAACCTTCACTGAAATCACATATGCACTCAGAAAGAACAACATCAGATATAGATGGGGGTACCCCATCAAGCTCCTGATTTTCAAAGATAACCAGGTGTTTACAGTTCTTCAACCGACCAAAGGTTACGAGCTTCTCCAGAGATGGAATCTACTCCCCTTGAGTAAAGAAAAACCAAGGCCTCAACACAGTCAGCTTCGAGCTTCAGCGGAGGAATGGTCAACATCGTCTACGCTACTAAATCGGCAGTCCTCTCAGCACGCCCACAGATCCACTGACCCAGAGTGGTCCGCTACAGAAACTCACAGCCCCACTCGCCGCAAGCAACTGCCTGAGAGACGTGACTGGACAGCCCTTCCTCAGAGACATAGATCGGGTTCGGCATCATCCTGAAGGGTCACCCCAAGGTCTTAATAAAGGACCATTTGCTTTTGCTGACAAGTCTTTAACTGCTCAAGGACTATTGCGAACTCTGTCCGAATGGGTAAACTCCCTAGACGATAAGTATATGCAAAAATATATGTTTTCTCTTTTCTGTTGCTCTTATCTGTTGTGTGTGCTGACCTCCACAATGTTATCATTTTAACTGCTTAATGATGCCTGTGAACTCTAACTGCACAGGTTGACTCCCTAGATGATTAGTATATACAAGAACATATGTTTTTCCTTTTCCTATTGCTCTTGTCTGGTTTGTGTGCTGACCTCCACATTGTTATTACTACCCCTGCAGGCCAATCTTAGTGAAACTAGGTACTTCCTGCACACTCTAGCTTAGTGCAGATACATTGATGCATTACAACTATCTTGTTACCTGGGTTTCGCATTCTCATACATTAAGGGTACCAGTTTTATTAACCCCCATTCCACCCACTAGATCATCTTGAAGATCCCTAAAATTAAAATTACAATTAAGAGCATTTATTTACATCTAGTTCACTTAGCATAGCCACTCCCTATTAAATATCCCCTCAGACCTTAAGGTCTTCTCGCAAATCATATATGTCTAACTACATGGATGGAAAGGAGAACTTAAGACAAAGCGTATTTCATACTCTGTGTATATTTAATTATGTTTGCTGTTTTTCATGCGAACACAATTGTTCCCACAGGTTTATGTTTCCTGATTTATTTATAAAGCCTAACTTGTTCTTGTTTAGACTGCATTTGAGTCTAATTGGCTCCTTTTTATTTCCTATGGACATGCACAAGAGATGGTCTGTTTCTGTTGTTGACTTTATGTACCTTGCACTGAACTAATACACCTGTACCTGGTGGCTCATTTAGATCAGGCCCTGTCGATGGTTCAAATCACCTGCTTAAACATTTTAACACCTCACTGAACTTGCTTAACCCGGGTTCAGTTTATGCATGGGGCCATTAGTAATTTGAAGATAGAACATAGTCCAAGGGCCGACTCACACCTTCACAGAACGCTTAGAACTAGCTTAGGTGACCTGGGTCACTGATAAATGCTAGAAATATGCCACGTGTAGTAGCGGACGGAGACGTCTGTTCGCTGACCATACAAATATGGCCCTCATCTGAAGGTTATGGACTCATGGTATTGCTTTGTGCTCCCTTGCCCAGTTTTCTTCTTTTCGATACCAAGATTATGACTGAGTAATGGTGTACTTACCCCCAGCTAACGGTCTTTTTGGTTAGACATACATAGCCTCAAGAGCACAGCAAGCTAGAATGGGTTCAGGCGGGGTTCGCACTGTTTGATGTTTGAAATTTGAAACTTCTTTTGTTGATACTTATGTTCATGGTATTATGAGTACTGTTAATAACTGACACTGGAAATAACACGTTCCCATTTGTCTACCCTTCCCACGATGTATCACTCCCTCACAGGCAGAAGTTACTAGTTTTGCCACCTTGTCTGCTTTCCTTCCCCACCTAATTCTTGATACACTGACAAACCCTTAGCTTTTTAGACCTCTACAATATGGGGCAGGCGATATGGCCGTTTTGCCCTATACCTCATTTTTATTTTTGAGATTAGCCTCCTTTCCCTGTAGCCATACCTTTTTGTTCTTGAACTTTTATAAGAAAATCTAATAATATAGTTCATTTCCTTCCACCTCCCCCCCTCCTCCTCCCCCCATGCCAGATTATCTCTACCCCAGCTCCCCAACAATCTCTCCCCCAGCTTCCCAATAAATAAAGAACCCCCCTCTAGAAGGGGGACTAGCTAAGCGGTCTTTCTTGAATATACCGCAACCACTAGAATAAGATTAAAACTACTACAATATAGTTTTTCCAGGTGACCCACACTACAGATACATATCATCCCACCCCTTTTAACCCTATATCTACTCCTTCCCACCTTCATTCTCACTTTTACCCCCCCTTTTTTTTTTTCTCTTTCTCACCTCCCCTCCTGCTCCGACACAAGCTCTAATATGTCTTTCACCTGTACCTCTCAAAATGTTAGGGGTCTCAATACTCCCAACAAAAGAAGTAGATTACTAAATTATCTTAACCATACCAAGTCTGAAGTAGTTTTTTTGCAGGAAACCCACTGGGTTGAAGGAGTGCCCATTCCCCTGCACTGTAAGCATTTCCTAATAGTGGAGACAGCCTCATTCCCTTTCAAATCGTGAGGAGTTGCGATTATGATTCACAAGTCAGTGCTATATGAAAAACTAAACTCTTACAAAGATTCAAAGGGTAGATTCCTCATCTTAAATTGTAAGTTAGACAATATCCCATATACTCTAGCCAGCTATTATGGCCCAAATTCAGGTCAGATTAGAATGCTCAGGAAATTCTTAAGGCTACTAGCTTCTCACAGGTCCCAAAACCTCCTACTTCAATATGATTACAGATACTACCTTAGACAGACGCTCTCCAAAGTGCAAACCCTGTGACCCCCAAACCACGCGGTCAGCTAGGCAGTTTAATAACCTTCTCGCACAATATAACTTGTTTGACATATGGCGGTCCCACCACCCCACCTCCAAGGATTATTCTTACTATTCCGTGGTCCATAATACATATACTAGAATTGATCAGGTCTACTGTGAACCACGCCTTCTTGATCTTGTTCAGCAGGTCTCTATGCCAGGGTGCTCTTGGTCTGACCACTCCCCAATTCAGTTCTCCTTAAAAGTTCCGAATTGTTTGCCATCTAGACCTTCCTGGAGACTTCCAGAACATTTGATCTCAACCCCAGAGCAGATTCTGTTTCTTCAGAGGAACATAGACGAATTTCTCAAAATAAATGACAATGGTTCTGTGGATGACTTTTGCTTATGGAACACACTTAAGGCTTTCACTAGGGGACTGTTCTTTAAACTGAAAGTGGAACACAATAGGCAATTAGGGGGGACACTAGCCCAGTTACACACAAGCTTTCGCTCCCTGACTGCCTCTCACATGGTATCCTTAGACCCGCAGACCCTCTTGAAAATAGAGGACACTAAAATGAAAATAGAGGCCCTAGAACGTAAACGTTATCAATCACAGATTTGTCGGTTTAAGCAAACTTTCTACGCCAAAGGAATTAAGGCAGATCGGCTCGTAGCCAATAAGCTTAGGCAGTGTACTGCTGAAGCTCGCAACCCATTCTTAACAACGCCACAAGGCATTGTTCGTCTCCCAGTAGACATTGGGAATGCCTTTGCGCATTACTACTCTTCTCTATATAAATTAGAAAACTCTCTAGATGCCCCTATCCCAACTTCCCAACAAATCCAGGAGTTTTTAAATTCACTGTCCCTACCAGTTTTATCCGAAGCCCAGAAAAAGCTACTAGATGCTCCTATTTCTATGGACAAAGTAGTATCAGTTATTAAATCCCTGAAGTCTAATAAATCCCCAGGGCCGGATGGATATAGTGCCCTCTTCTACAAGACCTTTTCCTCGTTGCTCTCTCCATTACTTACTAGAATCTGTTCGTTGGCCAGACAATCTAGCTCTCTTCCCCCCGAGATGCTTGAGGCAGTCATTGTAACAATCCCAAAACCAGGAAAACTCCCGATAGATGTGAACACTTCCGTCCTATTTCACTAATTAATACGGACGTCAAAATCCTAGCTAAAACTATGGCTATCAGACTTAATAGTGTTCTCCCGTCACTCATCGATGAGGACCAGGTTGGTTTTACCCCGGGAAGGGAGGGACCGGACAATACCCGTAGGTTACTCAATATATTTTTTGAAGCTAAGCAACGACATATCCCCTGCACAGCGCTGGTGCTCGACGCCGAAAAAGCCTTTGACAGGGTGAATTGGGCTTACCTGTTCTAGGACCTCAGCAACTTTAGCTTTCCCCCGAGTTTTATCTCCTGTGTTAAATCCTTATACTCGGCGCCCTCAGCCTCAGTTAGAGGCCTTGGTTTTCGCTCTCCAGTTTTCCAGATTGCTAACGGGACCCGACAGGGTTGCCCTCTGTCCCCACTGATATTCGCTCTTGTCATGGAACCGCTTGCGGAAGCCATTAGGAGTAATCTGGAGATACAGGGAGTCGAGATTGAGGGAACTGTGCAAAAGACCGCGTTTTTGCGGATGAACTAACAATTTTCCTGAATGACCCTGTTCGGTCTCTCCCTGTCCTTTTCCAGTTACTAAACCACTTTGGACAGATTAGTCATTATAAGCTGAACTTTGGTAAGACAGACGCCTACACCATTAATTTAGAGGGCAAAGAACTTGAGTATCTTAAGAAAACATATCCATTTAATTGGTCCCAACAGAGGATTAAGCACCTAGGTGTATACCTTTCTTGCAGCATATCCACTATTATTGAGTCCAACTTCTATCTGTTATTACAGCAGTTCCAGAAGAGCGCAGACGCATGGAATGTCCCTTGTATTTCCTGGTTGGGTCGTGTTGCAGCATTTAAAATGGTGTTATTCCCTAAGCTGACCTACCTTTTTCGCTCACTCCCCATTCCAGTTCCCAAGTCACTTATAGGCAAATTTCAACAAGTTTGCAATAAGTTCATCTGGAGAAATAAGCATCCCAGAGTAGCTACCCGAATAATGCAGCAGCCACTATGTAGAGGGGGCGCGGGCGCCCCTAACATAGCTACTTATCATGAGGCCTCACGCCTAGCACACATCCTCTCTTGGAATGTCACTTCTTCTCCTAATAAATGGCAGGCACTGGAACAAGCCACTTTACCCAATTCACTGCTACTTTCAGATCTTATATGGCTCCCTAAACACGTCAGATCTACGAATAGAATACACAACACAATTATCCTACATGCTCTTCGTTTCTGGGATAGACTGCACCCATTAAAGCAAATTGCCCCACATCCTTCCCCTATACATTCCCTATCGGGGCTCCTTGCGGCTCTCAGAGATTCGCACCCACAACTCTGGCAAGAGTGTGGCATTTTCTCTATAGCTGACTTGTTTCCCAGAGGACGGTTTATAGCCACCTCACAATTTGTATTAACTTATAACCCATCACCCCTCTTACAATTCGAATTTTGGAGGCTGCGCAGCCTTTTAAAATCTTGCGGATTTTTTAATAGACTGCTGCGCGAGGCAACTGAATGGGAAAAGAGATGGACGAGGAAAGTGAAAATACCACGGGTGCTCTCAATCTCCTATAGAGACCTGTTGAATTCTCCTACCTTTTATGAGTCAGCCTACACTATAGCCTGGGAAAGGGACTTAAAATTCTATGCAGACCAAGCAGATTGGTCTAGGCCGCTACGCTAACTAAGTAGGCGCTTCACTGTGTAACCCTGCTAGAGTTGTACGTTAAAGTATGTACCCAATGGCACCTCACGCCGCATAGACTTTTCCAAATTTTCCACTCCAACTCTCCGCTATACTGGAGAGAATGCAGGATGGTGGGATCGCCAGCCCATATATGGTGGGAATGCCCGGTGCTACGACCTTTCTGGACTGTAATCCTTAATAAATGCTTGACCCTTGAACCCCTAATTGGCAACTCTCCACAAACTACTCTATTTCATATAGCTATTAAGACAAACTCCACCTCCACTGATTTCCTGTGTATTTACCTGTTTTCAGCTGCCAAATTATCAATTGCAAGACTCTGGAAACAAAAGGTAATCCCAAGATGGGGCGATATAGTTAAAATTATGTCCTACTTCAAGCACATGGAATGCCCAATATTCACCCAGCAGAATAAGGTGTCCTTACACTCTCAAAACTGGGACACTTGGAGACAGGTGACTGACCCATTAAGTAGACCACCTGGAAGTATTCCGTCTCCTGTGAGCACAGATTAAGCACTATGTATGCCACGGTACAGCTGGACATAAGCAAAATGGAGGTTACTACTCTAGGGGCTTGAGCTAATTCCCGTTCCTTCCCCCCCTTTTTTTTCCCCCTCTTCTTCTCCCGCCCGGCTTCCCACCCACTCTCTACCCCCTCCCTTTCTAGTTCACATTCTGCTACCTTTCGTCTGGGTCACCAGAACAGATAGTTATCAAATTATACATAACCACTATTTACACTGTTATACACTTTCTGCAGTTATATGGTAATCTACAGTTTCATCAGAAAATGTTGAGGCCGATTGATGTGGTGATGTCACCAGGTTATATGTTCATCCATGTAATGTATTTACCACAATGCTATATGCTGTGAAAATTTTGTTTACTAATTTTATATTGGATGTGTGAGCATTACCTTGTTATTTTTGTAACTTTTTGGCCTCAATAAAATATTATTTAAAAAAAAACAAAAAAACGAAAAAACATGCACATCGCTAACATTCAGCCATATCCATCGCTAATACACCAACCCGCAGGTCTCCTCTCACTCCTAATCAAATACACACATACCTAAATTCAATCCCACACTTAGAAGCAACATCACATCCGTTGCCTAACAAGCACATGTCAGACCACACTCAGCACTAACTGCCGTACAGGTACTGGAATCATTTCTTTATTTGAGCAGAACTACCAATGCTGCAACCGTATTTAGCTGTAACCAAATAGAGCTCCCTCCATAAACAGTTGGTAATAATACCATACTAAAGAACCAGTAAAACCACCTGCAAATCCCATACCGTACGGTGCCACACACACTCTCTACATCACAAACAATATCACATATCGCAACATCCACAACCTCACTCAAACAACAAACATACATCCATACTATAACAACACTCCCTCAGTCCTCAATCTGAATAGCTCAGTTATCCATCAAAATACTATAACACTCCCTCAGTCATCACTCACAATGGCAACAAATATAACAATCCAATATGCCAAAACTAAAAACTATGCGAAACGGGAATTAATGCAATAAAATGCCCCAGGAGCTCACACTACTCACACTAAACAATCAATAACCTCACTCACACCAAACCAACTCTCACACTATTAGCAACCCTAAAAATGAACGCCTAAACAATTCATACGACCCCACCACACACCACCTTACCAATACTTCATACCCTAAACCACACAACCACCAATTCAGCCACTATCACACTCAAACAAATCACAACAATCATCAAACTACATACCTAACATCACAAATAAACCTCACTCAGACTCACACACCCAGACCCAATCCAATCACAGCCACTCAGATAACAAACTCACAATACCAATCACCCTATCACTCAACTTACAAAAACTCATTGGTATCCTAATGCTACATATGTCAACCAATACTATAGCCTTACATACACAAAGTAGTTAGTTGACTACTGGAACACAACAGTTAAGAGATCACAAGCCCAATACTATAAGTCCTTTTTAGAGGAAACACTGATAATCCATAGACATAGTCAGACCCTTTGGGTGCATAGTGTCCAGAACATAAATCCACTGCAATTCCTTTTGCAATAGACATCTTGACCTGTCACCCCCTCTCTGCGGTGCTGGAACATGGTCGATGATGATATAACGTAGATTGTGTACTCCATCACCATTTTGAGCGAAATGCTCGCCACAGGCTGTTCAGAGTCACCATTTTTGATGGCACTCCGGATGGCAGATCTATGCACAGACAGTATAGCAGATAAACTACATGGCTAGTGGTGCAGGTCACTCTATGCCGAATAAAGAACTTTCTGTTGGTCCAAGGATGGATGAAATTGGAACTTTGGATCAAACCTCGGCACGTTGTGCCACCACTGCAACGAAAACATCCCATCTTCTTTAGATTTAACCATGTTTGAAGACTATAACTATCCCTGTTGTCAGGTCGTAGAAGTAGATCCTTTAGAGAACTACCACGTCTAAAGCCAACAATGGGACCTTCCATGTGTCCAAAGGGGAGTGACTTGTCACTTGCAACAATGTCCCAGTTATCCTTTAATGCAGCTGCAAACTGGATTCTTTCTGGTGCAAAGGTTGTTTTGAATACATATGTTCTGCACATTGCAGAATATTTTCTATGTATTTATAAATAGATATTCCTATATATATCTGTATATATCTATACCTATATATAATCATCTATATATAGGTATAGATATATATTGTACCACAATATTATCAGGTATATGTAGAAATATGTATTTATGAATATAAAGAACATATGGCAATAAAATTGGCAACAGCCCTCTGTAGGGGTAGGCACCAAAACAGGATACTAGTTCTTTACAGGCGTCACAGGAACAGGATGCCAGAGAAGTAGGTTTAGGCCACAGGAAGTAGAGACAGGCTGGTATAGAAAGAATATCCAGGAGACAAGCCGAGAGTCAGATACCTAAGAGCAGTCAGTACAGTCTCTGAATCCAGGGAGAATCCAATAGAATAGTCAGGATACGAGCCCAAGTTCAGAAAAGCAGTTCAATCTTACATCAAATCCAATGGAGATCCAAAAGGGTAGTAAGAGAACAAACCAGATTCAGGAACCAAAACAGGAAAAAGAAGCACTAACAACAATCAGGTAACAGGTCTCCAAAAACTTAAAGAGAATACAGAGCCCTCTGGTGGCTCAGGAACAGAGAAACAGTGTGTCAATAAGGAGTTCAGGTTCAAATCCGGGCATGGCCATGACAGTAATGCACTTTGAGGATGATCCTCAAAGTGGTGGGGCTGGAGATGATTCAAGGGAGGAAGATTTACTCCTCTGTTCATTAGTTTTTATCTTTATTAATGTTAAAGATTTTAAAGTGTTTTCAAGTTATTTCTGTTTGTGCCCCATTGCGCTTTGTGTCACCTTGTCACCTGGCCGCACTATTGCACCTTGTCACCTGTCTCAAAGGACTGTGTTGCACTTTGTGTCACCTTCGTACCAGCCTGAAAGGACTGTGAGGCACTATTGCACTTTGTCATATGTCTATATTTT
>CAJPDP010075583.1:0-13862 GCA_905336975.1 Bombina variegata variegata
TTTAGAAATATGCAAATATGTAAAATGCTCATATAGAACTGCAGACTAAAAACACAGCCGCATCGATCTTTTGAAAAAATCTTTAAACACTAAGAGCTCTCTAAAAATGCAGAAATGTACATTAATATGCTGTAGATAATTTAACACATATATCTCTTTTTTTCTTCTGGTAATCAATTGATACTCTAGCCTAATACGGGACTCATTTGAATGTATTCATAAGAACTGACAACTACTCATTTTTCCTATTGGATAAATAACACCATGTGATTACGACACAGAGAAATGGAACTGTATGGGAACTTCAACACACAGGACTACTTGAAAGGGAACTGAATAACAGAACGGTTCAGGATTGGTTGATATCACTCTTTTTTTAAATTACGTGTTTTCATTGGTTGTTGATTAATACATTGTCTAGGTAGGATTTCTATGTTCTAACTTAGACATACTGAATTATATATGATTATTTTTAAATTATTTTAAATATGATATGTGCTATTTTTAAGTATAATAATTTTAGACTTTGTTTTCATGTTTTTTTATATAATCGCGTGTAAATCTGACCTTAATTAATAAGGTAACAGATACCGTCCATGATTGTGTATTTAAGGCAGCCTGCGATGCGGTATTGTATATGACTTTTTGTAAGACATACTAAGTTTCAACAGCTCTTGAAAAAGGCGGTAAATCCGTTGAAACGTGTTGGGCCAAATAAACAACGATATTTTTATCCAAAATTTAGTTTTCTCTTTCCTGACCGTTTTGTGGAGCCACCTGTGGAACCGTTAGTCTGATATTATTCTGTGCACTTATTTTCAAAGATGTTTGGAAACACTACGCCAATGTGATATTCTCTAAATAGATACAGACACAGCTCTTTTGGGAGAATTGTGAAATACAGAGAGGAATCCTCTGAAGACTCCTAAGAACCAGCGCCTCTACTTGCAACATATATCATATGTATTACAGACTCAGAGAGAGTGGGAGGGATTTAAGCTCTGGTATGTAGTTATATTTTCCTGCTCCTATAGGACTAGTGTATAATCCCACATGTGCCTAAATTTATCAGGTAAGGATAAGGATAAATGTTCTTTTCTTGTAAAACATATCCTTAATTAGATATTGTACTGTAAATGTATCTCTCCTTTAATGTGCTCCCAATCATCAATTTTACTTGTTGTAGTATATTAAATTGTTTGCAAACAGCTCATTTACTTTTATTTTATTTGAAATAACTTATTTCGCCTGTTACAACCTCCACCTTATGCCACTGGTTTTAGAACCTGTCCTCAATCCTCCCTAACTGGCTAGATTTTGAGGATATCTGAATGAGCACAGGTGAAATAATAAGCTGATTATTAAAGGGATAGTAAACCCAAATATTTTCTTTCATGATTCAGATATAGCATGCAATTTTAAGCAACTTTCTAATTGACTCCAATTATCAATTTTCCTTTGTTCTCTTCGTATCTTTATTTGAAAAAGCAGGAATGAAAGCTTTGGAGCCGGCCTATGTTTGGTTCAGTACCCTGGATAGGGCTTGCTGATTGGTAGCTACATTTAGCCATCCAATCAGCAAGAGCAACCCAGGTTCTCAACCTAAAATGGGCTGACTCCAAAGCTTTTATTCCAGCTTTTTCAAATAAAGATACCAAGAGAATGAAGAAAAAATGATAATAGGAGTAAATTAGAAAGTTGCTTAAAACTGCATGTTCTATCCAAATCCTGAAAAAAATATTTGGGTTTACTTTCTCTTTAAACATTTAACTGTGCTCACATAAGGTAATCCTGAAAATCTGCCCTGTTAGGGAGGCCTAAGGAAAGGTTTTAAAACCAGAGACCTATACTAACAATATGAATACAAATGTGTAGTCTGTAGGAAAACTATGTAAATTGGAGACAACAATTTCCCTCCCAGTGGGGATAGAAGAGAGAGAGATAGATTTTTGTATTTAAATAGCTTGTTTTGCACATTGAACCACAATTATTGGCATTTTAAAGGAACATTAAACTGCTGCACACAACTACAAAAGAGTAATTACTATTTTCTGTTCCTGCAGCTCGTTGCAAATCAGTTCTCCTGTTTAAATAGCTGAAAGGTGCCAGATACTGAAGCTCCGCCTCTTCATAACGGGCGTCACCATCTTGTAGCTCAGGTATTCTCACAGATGTGTGACAGAATAATTGTGACAGAAGCAATGTTCATTTACATGTGAATGAGGTTGTCAACTTTTTGACAACTTAATAAAGTGCTTCAGGTTAAGGTGCATTATACAAAGCAGGAGCTGTACAGTTTTTGTGCTTTTTAAAAATATGTATTGTGTAACTTTAAAACTGTGTAAAAAATGCAAACATGTAAAGTTTACAAAATGTATCATGCACAAAGTGCCCAATATTTCTGATCCGTGAGTGTGCACTGCTTCTGTGCCCAGTATGAAGAGGTGGAGCGTCAGTATCTAAATATCTTAAAGGTGCCAAGCATGAAATTTGAATTGAAAAGAGTTGCAGGTATAAGATAAATGCAATCACATGGTAAGTAGCTAATATTATTTGTACATTCCTTTTCTTCCTAGTTTATTTCCTTATTTTAGAAGTTCTTAATTGCATGGGTCTGCATTAACTCCATATCCCTCTGGCTTACTAAAAAGTATGTGAGTGGCAATCTGAGGTTAACTGACAAATTTTTTGAGTCATTCCAAACTTATCTGGTTTTAGAAATGAAAATATTGAACACAGGATGCCTGATCAAAATTAACCCTTTTTACACAGTACATGCTGTCCTAACAGTGCTGGGCTTTAATTCCATAAGGACAGCATGAAACGTCCTACAATTTAAGGCATCCTGCTGCTACCCCCTTTGACGAAGGCAAGGATCAACCTGGGGGTGTGCCTAGCAGTGTAGGCAGTCCCCCATGAACAAATTGATTTGTTCTGATGTGAACACTATTATTCCTCCACAAAAGGGTTAAACTATAGCTATACTACTATTTAGCAATAATTGGTTCCTTATTTGTTTGTTTATTGTACCATGTTGTATTAAGGGTTTCTTGTTAGAGTAATAATGGTCAAAAAAGAGATTTTTTTATGAGATTTTTGTAATTGTAAGAACTAAAGTTGTTAAATAATTTTAAGAATGTATCATTTAATCTCTAGTGTTTATGCAAACAAATATAAAATAATGCTGTACAATGTAAAATATACTTAGTTTTATTGCCTAGCAACTAGTTATGAGATTTGCAATTTTATGATGAATATACTGTATGTATCAGCTGAGTATTATGTACTTATTAGATGGAATTGTGTTTAGTAGCAAGCTCTGAAAATTTATAAAACAAAATAATTTTAATTGGTTTTAAAGAAGCTAAAGCACATTTATCTGTTTATCTTCAGTTAAGTAAAACCAGTGATATTATTAAAATTAAATATATATTAATTTTTTTAATATTTCAAATTCATTTGCAAGGTATAATTGCTTCAAACCATTGGGTTTTTAGAAGGCCTGTAGATCTTAATATTTATCTTGCAATAATTTTCTACTTTGCTGATTGTATTTATTAAAAGAGACATTTATTTTATTTTAATGTTCTTTTAACCCTCTTAATATGGCCCCAATGATTACATGATTGTCATCTATATTTATGTTCTCAATGTATACAACAACTAAGTGTTGTCAACCTTGTGCTCTTCCTTGTAAACTGAATCCTGGGACTGCCCACGCTGAAGTCAGGGGAGGATGCTACCATCTATAAGGGCATAGCCAAATGCAATGGTTAAACCCTGTGATGCCTGCATAAATGCCGTAGGGACAAGGAAGTACAGTCTGCAGCCGGACCCTTCACACCTAAACTCACCTCAACCACCAGCAAACCACCTAAGCTATCAAAAATAAATAAATACAGAAAACATAGTAATTTATTTGCAATCATATAGATTAATAAAAGAAAAAAGATGCTTTAAAAAATTACTAGATATCTACAATTGGCTTCTGAGAAATGCAAATACGTCCAAATGTATTCCAATGTGGCTATTCTTCCAATATTCGAGCAACCAAATACATTATTGGACAAAATGATCAAAGAATGAATGATTGCTTGACCAAATTGATTTATTAGTTCATTTGAACTATTTTGCAGCCAAAAATGTGCAGGATGGGACAGGAAAGCTTTAACCTATCACAGGAATATGGGAGACATTTTCAAACACTTTTACTAACAAGGGTTAGAAGCAATCAGCTAGGAGATCCAGTGAGGTCAAGGTATTCTGTAACAAATCAGCAAGTTATAGATCCAATCACAATCCTTTAGAAATGCTTAAAAATTATTCACCTACAAAATCCCCATAGATTTTAAAGGGACATAAAACAGTATGAACTAACATAAGTTTCTAAATATATAATGCCAAAGCTTACCTGCAAAATGGTTTCTGTTTTAAACCCATTAACCCCTTTTAATCCTGGTATAGTTTTGTTTGCAACAATCTCCCCCCTAGGCATTTCCATATATATGGAAGGTGCTATACATGCCATAGCTTCTGCAGAATGCACTTTTGCATGTGCACGGTAGGGGCAGAGTCACATGTCACCTGACTAAAGCAGTGCACAGTATAATGCATTCGCAAAGCATGTGACATTATCCCCATGGAAATGAGCAACAATAGCAGTATCTGCTGTCCCTAAACCTCCCCCCCCTTGCTTGCATAAGTAAATACCCTCACGTGCACACTTTTTTACATGATAGCAAAAGGTTTGGCGTAGGACACTGATAAGGGGGGTGGAGCAAGCTACACTTGGCAATATTAAAGTGTAAGTAATTTTGCAGATTTTTGGAAAATATATTAAAATACTTATAAGCTTTTTTTTACACTTTTTTCAAACACTTTTTTACCTCAGTTGACCCATTTATAATATAAACATAAATAAAAATGTTTTATGACACTTTAATGATGGATTTTGTATACAAATCATTATATAAACGTTGCTAAAGGATTGTAATTGACTCCTATATGTCCTGATGGCATTAAAAGATAGATTATTATAATTGGCTAAATTCCATAATGTAAGATTTTTATTAAAATGTGCAATGACCAATATTTGGCTGAATCAAATGTCCACATGAATAAAATTTGGCTTTATCAAACTTTTTGAAAAATATTAAACTAATCTTTCAGACAAAATTAATTTTGTTTAAAAATTACTATTACTATTAATAATGTCTTAACAAATACTAAAATAGTAACGGTAAAAAAAAGAAAAAAGAAAAAAAAATAGAAATAAACATTCTACCCTCCAGAAAAGAAAAAAAAATTCTACTTACTGTTTGATATCTACTATCTGGTCCAAATTCCAAAACAGGATGCCTCCAGATGTTCCAATAAAGTTGTGCATATATCCTTGGTGCTGTGGATCCTTTTGGAATTTGGATGATTATCTTTGGGTGCCTGCAGTAACCCTTCCAGCATGCACTAGAACTAAGGTGTTAAGGTGCTGTGACTATTGGGATGGCATCTACTATCTGGTGTCAAGAATGTTCAATATTTTAATTTCCAGCATGTTAATCAGATAAATTCAGAGTTCTTTTCATGCTGTTCTACAGTTTCTTCTGTATTTTACAGCTTTTATACAGCTGTTCCTGCTGCTATTTTTATTTCATACAGGTAATGAGAGTCCACTATCTATTACTCATGGGAATTACCCTCCCTACCACTTATTCCTAAACTCCAAGATATCTATATAACCCCTCCCACCTCACACATACCTCAGTCTTTTCTTTACTTCTGATGCCTAGTTTCACCTCAGTGTGCAATGCTTGTCAGAGAGATATACTAGGATTATTGTTTATGGTTCTTTTTTTTCCCCCTTATTGGAATGTCTTCATAAACTTTCCATAATAGGTCACAGGACTTTTCTGTTGCCTCTCTTTATGGATCTACAATACACTCTTATTCTATAACCTCTACTGATATGTTTCAGTATTGGTTTGGCTGTCTGCTACTTAGATGGTGGATGACTGTCTACTAGTAAGTAGTATTTTGGCTATGTTATGGGCACTATGTGTTGTGTTCCTTTAGCTGGACGTTGAATTCCTTCTGTATCTTTTTCTGACAGTTAGGCTTTACATACATTATTACTTTCGCTATTTAAGAGGGGTAGTTTCTCCATTACTCAAGAGCTTCCTGATATTGATGCTTTTGTCCAGACTTTGGTTCATATCAAACCTGTAATTAAGCCAATTTCTCCTCTTTGGAATCTGAAATTGGTATTTAGAGTTTTCAAAACTCCTCCTTTTGAACCTATGTATAAGATTGATATTAAACTACCTTCTTAGAAAGTGTTGTTTCTTTTAGCTATTTCATCTGCTAAAAGAGTTTCTAAATTATATGTTTTTTCTTGTGAACCTCCCTATCTGATTTTTCATGAGGAGAAGGCAGTCTTAAAAACTGCTTTTGATATCTTGCCAAGGGTTGTTTCTTCTGATAATATAAGCAGAAAAATAGTTTTTCCTTATTTGTGTCCTAATCCCAAGCCTGCTTCAGAAAGATATTTGCATAATTTGGATGTTATTAGTTTATTAAAGCATTACATTGATGATACTAAGGCCTTTAGACAAACTTGCTTGTTCATTCATTTTTCAGGCTCTAGGAAAGGACAGAAGGCTTCTGCTGTTTCTTTAGCTTCTTGGTTGAAGGCTTATTTGGAGGCAGGTCAGTCTCCACCACAACAGATTACTGCCCTTTCTACTAGGTCAGTTGCGTCTTCATGGGCTTTTAAGAATGAGGCCTCTGTTGATCAAATTTGTAAAGCAGCTACTTGGCAGTCTCCATACTTTTACAAAATTCTACAATTTTTATGTTTTTGCTTCCTCTGAGGCAGCTTTTGGTAGAAAGGTGCTTCAGGCAGTTGTTTCAGTTTGATTCTTGTCTGTTTCATGTTTTTAAGTTCATAAAAAATATTGATGTTGTGGAATTAATTTATTTAATGGTGGTGAGAGTCCACAAGACCCCACCCTTTCTTTTTTAATTTATTTTTTTAAGAGCATCTTTTTCCCTGCTCCATTTTTTGTCTCTATCACTTTTTCTTAATTCACTTCTGCTTGGCTATGCCTTAGACTGAGGTATGTGTGAGGTGGGTAGGGAGGGAGGTGGTAGGGAGTAGGGAGTGGTAGGGAGGGTTCCATGAGTTATGGATTGTGGACTCTCAACACCATGAAATAAATTAATTTATCAGGTAAGCATAAATTATGTTTCTTCTCATTGTTTTTTTTTTTTTTTAATCATCCAATAGGAATGGTCAATAAATCCTACTGGTTGATTTTATAGTTCAAATCTACCAATAGTATTAGCTTCAATCTTTTTGATTGTTTAAACCATAGTAACAGTTTACACCAGCTTTTACAAATTTATATTAAATGCTGATTATAACACCCAACTCTGTATAAGAATGGGGAATTTTAATTTAGCTTCTTGCACACAAAAAAAGTCTATGTCACATTTTATTTTAAACCAATTACTTATAATACCAAATTAAACAATATACACTGTGTGAAGCTGAGGGCAAAGTAGCAATATCGCTAGACTTGTAAACTAGGCCAATGCAGTTTAAACCCTCTAAGACATTTGCAATTCATAGCTTTAAGTGGCAGGAAAGTTACAGAGTTTCAACGTAGAGAAACTAAGAAACAAAATCTTTGTGGCTGCACAAAGTTATATTATTTTTTTAAACTTTTCACCTTTGGATTAGAATTCTAAAAATACTCCCAGAACTCACTTAAACTATAAACTCAAACAGTTAAAGGTAAAGGGCAGCTACATTTCTTTTATAACCAATTTAAGCTGCCAAATAAGTGGTGGTATATTGTTCAGAGAAAAAAAGTTTTGTGGAATCTGTGAAAAATATATATATATATTGTGTGTGTGTATATATCTCATGGAAAAGATTTAAGTTTTAACAAAGGATATCAAGAAAGAATATGGTACATTGATATTTCTTTTTTTCCCTTTTAAATTTGAATAAAAACTATTTTGAGTTCTGTTTCATTAACCCTTTCAGGGCTGGCCTAATTTGTCAATATCAGAACAAACTTTCAATGTAAACAAATTGAAATCACGCAATTGTGCATGCAATCATGAGATTTCAATGGTAGGATCGGGTCAGGGGGGCATGCCTATGACGCTAGGCACTCCTCCAGGTCACGATCCCATTCAGGAAGCCCTAAAGCCCAGCACAGTTAGGACGGAATGGAATGTCCTAACATTGGGAAGGGGTTAAAGAGACATCAAAACAAACAAAAAAAATATTTTTGATTCAGTTTAAGCATGCAATTCTAAACACCTATATGATGCATTCACAACACTGACTTTGTCAATCAAAATTATCCTGACAACAAGTTTTTCAATACAGTACAGTACTCTGTTTAGGTTATGTCACCATAGGGATCGCACCATTAAGATTAGCCCTCAGCTGTGTTTTGGCTATGATGTGTTTTAATTAGTATCTCCACACAGATGATTCTGTAAGGGGTGGGTGCAATCAATTATCCTATCACAGGAATAGGAAGGGTTTATATAACAAGTGTATCTAGTTTTATTTTTACTGTATAGCCTGAGGAAACAGCCCCTGAGAGGCTGAGAAATGCGTTGCTTTATTTTTAAATAAAATATTGTTTTTATGATACACTTGCTGCTGCTTGGGATTTGTCTATCATGTGGTTGTGGATCCTGTCAACGTGAAAGCACAGTCTACTGGGCGACTGAGAGGTCCCAGCTTGCCACTACTGCATCTGAAGGTGCGATACACATTGTAAGTGTAACCATTAAGTGTTATCTTTGCCTGTCTACACTGTGCTAGGCTATGGTAGCTGTGTTCGCTCACTCACAGGAACGAATGCATCGCCTTTTTAATATCTGACCGGGTGCTTGAATTGTTGGCACACAGTGAACTGGACCACTGCTAATTGTTCCAGTCTGCCCCATTGGCACGATTGGGTGCTTCACCCTTGTGAGTACCCATCTTTATTATATCAATTACTCCCTGTACAGACGCTACTAGGCCATATTGGCGCCTCTGTGTTATTCTTCTTCTCAGATCACTCTTCACCAGGGATTGACCATCCTTTTGACAGAGCGCTGCCACCTGGTTGGATTATCAGGACTTTCTTGTTGTGTTGTGTCATATTTAGATATTATGTTCTAATTGATTTGTACATTACATATCCTGATTTACTTTTTATATAGGAATATTAGTAAGGAAGCGCCCCCTATGAAAATGTTGTAGCTCATATTTCCCATTTTATCTTTTGTGATTCAGACAGAGTATCGATTAAAAAAAAAAAACAGTTTCCAATTTACTTCTTTTATCAAATTGACTTTGTTTTTGGACCACTACATGGCAGGAAATAGTGCTGTTATCTAGTGTCCTTTCAAATGAATAACATGCTTGCAAAACTGCTGCCATATAGTGCTCCCAATATTTAAAGGCTCCTAAGCATACGTTCCTGTTTTTCAACAAAAGATACCAAGAGAACAAAGAAAAATTGATAAAATAAATAAATAATAAAGTTGTTTAAAATTGCATGCTCTATCTCAGTAACGGTGAACCTTGGCACTCCAGATGTTTCAGAACTACATTTCCCATGAAGCTCGATTGGGCTGCAGAGGGTCTGAGCATCATGGAAAATGTAGTTCTGAAACATCTGGGGTGCCAAGGCTTGCCATCACTGCTCTATCTAAATCATGAAATTTTAAAAAAAAAATTGGATTTCATAGCACTTTAAGCCTTAGAGAAACAGTCTACTTAAAAATTGTTATTGTTTAAAAAGTTAGATAATCCCTTTATTACCCATTCCCCAGTTTTGCATAACCAACACAGTTATATTAATATACTTTTTATCTCTATGATTACCTTGTATCTAAGACCCTGGACACTGCTCCTTATCTCAGTGTTTTTTACAATCTTTAGCCAATTAGTTCTGGTTCTTGTATAAGTATTATCATTCTTCACGGGAGTGAGCACAATGTTATTTATAGGCCACTGTATAGATGCTGTGCAAGATTTAAATAGCACTGAAATAACGGGTAGTTAAAAATTTTAGGATATTAAAATGTTTAACCTCTTCACTACTGGAATTTCAGAGAAAAACTTGCCAAACATATTGGAGAATTTTTAGTATTTCTGCTAAGTTATTGATCTAGGCTAATTTTGTTATATTTAATGCCACTTTTTCCCTGCCAAATGCGATCATATAAAATAAATAGTTAACTTTTTCACAAACTTTGGGTTTTCTCACTGATTTTATTTACAAACTACTTGTGCAGTCATTAATTATTTTAAAAGCTTCACTGAGATCCCCTTTGTTTGGAAATAGCAGACATCATGGCTTTGCCATTAGTTTTTGGTAATTAGAAGGTTGCTAATTGCCGCTGTGTACCACATTTCTCAAATTCCCAGCAGTAAATGGGATAAATAATTAGCTGGTAAGGGGAATAATATAGTGATGTAGGTATTACCCTTCTACCTGACACCTCCCACCTCCATAATCCCTTCCCAAAAAGCTCTCTTACTCCCCTACCCACACTCATCCCTACCATCTTAGGTACTGGCAGTTTAAGGTTTGTTTTTTCTTTGTTATTTTTCTGCAATGTAGTGATCCCCCCTAAACCCTTCCACCACCCTGATCCCTCCCAAACAGCTCTCTAACCCTCCCACCTCCCTTTAGTGGCAGCGATCATTGGAACTGGCAGCTGTCTGCCTGTACCTCAGACATATAAGTGTGTAAACTACCTTAAACTTACCCTCCACCATAAGTAAACCCTCATCAGACGCCGAAGACCACACTCTCCAGTGTGGATCCGCCCCCACAGTGACGTAATCGGCCCGGGCAACATGACTCAAGCTGTCTAAGAAAAAGAAAAAAGCCAATAAAACTTAATTCATATAACAGATAGCCAAGACAGGATATTGTTCTAGAAATAAAACATTACATAACCAGCTTAAATAGAAAAACTTCATACTGTATACAAGTATATTGGTGGTTACAAAAGTAAAAGTATAAACATTAGAACACAAGTACGGACAACCTGGGAACAGAATGGACCACATCAGGTTAATAATACATTTGTAGTACAGAGGGTAAGTATCTATAGAAGCCTAATCACAAATCAAGTAGCAAAAACAAAAAGCAAAAGCCTTAACTGGTAAACGCTCCCAAATATTGCTAGACACTGGTTGTCATAGCAACCAGACGCACAAGCAGTGATGACACACATGAGTAGGGATCAAAGTTTGCCCATATCAAACAATAAATCAGAGCATACACCGAATGTGACTATATTAAGAATACATTCCATTAGGAGTCTATGTAAAAAGAATATAGTATTCACAATAATACCATAAAGTTCTACATAGTGAACCTATCATTATAAATTACAATAGGGTGGAATGGAAAATCCCTCTCAAAATACTATTCTCAAAACTATCTTAAAGAAACAATTATATTAATGAAAGGAAGGTTTTTAGAGAAAACTTAACTCTATAAGCTTATATAAAGCTCTTAAAACAAGTAATTATGCAGCTCCTTAAATTCCAAAAAATTGCAAAAAAGCTAAAAATAAAAATAAAAGATAAACAATTAAAATGGAAAATATGAAAAAAGTCAAAACATTTAAAAATGTATAAAAAAATACATGCAGAAAAAAATTAAAGAAAAGCCTGCCATTCTAGGTGAGTGTTCAGTCCTTTTGGAATTAGTGTTTCCAAATTATACTTCCAACATGCTTCTTTCTGTAGCAATATCTTGTTGTGATCTCCCCCTCTATTCAAGGGGGGAACATGGTCAATGATCGTATACTTTTGGTCCATCACGTTATGTTTTAATTGCTGAAAGATGTGTGCCACTGGTTGTTCTGATGTTCCCTTGGTAATAGCGGCCCTAATTGCAGACCGATGATTGGCCATACATGTCCGAAGGTCATCACAAGTCTTTCCTACGTAATAGAGACCACACATGCAATTCAACAAATACACAATGTAGGTGGTGGTACATGTGAGACAAAATTTCTGCTTGTAACTTTTCCTTCTGTGGGGGTGAGAAAATGAAGATCCAGTGATCAAACTGACACATGTAGTGCAGCCCAAGCATTGATAGACCCCAGGTTTCTTTATGTCTAACCAGGTGGACTTGGTATAGCAATGGACAGGGTCTGTTTTTACAAGAATGTCTCATAAAGATCTCACTCTTTTATAGCCTATTCAAGGTGGTGACATATCCTGTAATGGCAATAGTGGATCTGAATGTAGAATATCCCAGTGCTTCCAGAACACTTGTCCGAGCCCTCTATTGTCACCCGCATATGTTGTAACAAAAGTCATTCTATTATCCAGAGTTTTTTCTTTTTCAATATTAGTGGACTTCAGGAGGTCCTCTCTTTGCTTCTTTAGGAGATTCACTGGATAACTTTGCTGTTGGAACCGTCGCTCTATCTCTGTCAACTGTACATCCCTATTTGGAATTTCAGTATTATTCCTTAATACTCTTTGAAGCTGTGATTTTGGGAGTGCTTGTTTAAGTGCAGGGGGATGACAACTAGATAAGTGCAATAGAGCATTGTGGTCTGTTTCTTTCCTAAATAAGGTTGAGTTTATCTTTCCATCCTTTTTGTACAATCGTACATCCAAGAAGTCAATTTGGGATTGATCATGTTGTATCTTAAACTTCAGCGCTTCATTGCAGGAATTCAGTTCCAAAAAACAGCTTTCCAAATCTTGTGTAGTACCCGTCCAGATGACAAACAGATCGTTGATGTATCTTTTAAAATACTTCATCTATTTCCTTTTGAACAGGTCAGTATCTTCTTCCTCAAAGGTAGCCATAAAAAGATTTGCATAGGATGGGGCCACATTGGACCCCATCACAGTTCCTTGTAACTGCAAGAAAAACTGATTCTCAAAACAAAAGTAATTAGTAGTTAGACACAGTTCCAAAAGAGGTAAAAGAATTTCAGCTGGAGGTCCCACATAGAGGTTTCTTGAGAGTTGTTTCCCAACGGCATAAAGTCCCTCATTATGCGGAATTACAGTATATAAACTGGTCCCGTCAAGTGTGATAAGAATATAATTTTCATGTACACTACTCAGAGATTGTAGAGCATCTAGTAACGTTGTGGAATCTCTCAAATATGAAGGCATATTCCTGACCAGAGGTTGGAGAAAAGAGTCCACAAAAGTGGCTATAGGCTGTAAAATGGAGCCAATAGCAGGAGCTATAGGTCTCCCTGGTGGACAGTCCAACCTTTTGTGAATTTTGGGCAATGTGTAAAACATTGGTATCCTAGGATTTATTATTGTTAGATAAGCAAGGGTATTTTTTTCAAAGTAGCCCTGTGTGGATGTCAGCACAAGATATTCATCAATTTGTTTTTTGAAGAAGCTTGAGGTAGGATCACTGTGAAGTTTTTTATATGTAGCTAGATCCGATAAGTGTGTGATTATTTCAGCTTTGTAGTCCACATAATTCATGAGCACTATGGCTCCTTCTTTGTCAGCTTCCCTTATGATGAGGGTTTTATCTTCAGAAAGATTTTTAACACCTCGCGTTCTTGTGCAGAGAGGTTGTTGAATGTATCCTTGTTGTGGATTTTGATCAAATCCTCCATTTCTTTTAGGGATAGTCTGGCAAAAGTATTAATTATTCTTGTGAACTGCTGGTGCAATACCGCCCCCTGCAGATTCGCGACCAATCGGCTGCTAGCAGGGGGTGTCAATCAACCCGATCGTATTCGATCGGGTTGATTTCTGCCGATTTCTGTCCGCAGCCTCAGAGCAGGTGGACAGGTTATGGAGCATGGGGAACACGGGGCATACAGAGCTT